>PVKP010003885.1:0-103424 GCA_004027715.1 Plecturocebus donacophilus
CTTCTGTGTATTCTCATTAAAGTCCATCAAGCTTCCACTTAATAGTTGGGTGTTAATTTTTGGCTTAATTCTGTTGTTCCTCTCAAAACTAACATCTCTCTGAAGTTAATATGCCTACCTTTCTCATTCTTTATTCACATTGTACAGGAAAGTGCCTGTTACATAAAAAAGGATTTGTTGTATGAATTAATTAATAAAATATTCTAATTATTTTAAATATATATTCAGTTATAATATCTGTTCTTATATTTATCATATTATTATTAAGTACTGAAATATAAACCACAGTGTAATTTTTAATGGAAAGGAACTATATAAATTTTACATGACAAACCACAGATTCCCATAAGGATTAATATCCATGGTAGTCTCAGGAACAAAAAGTTTAAAAAAAGAACTCCTATAAAATAAGCAATAGTCAAGCCACAATAAAAGTGGTTCAGACAAAAATGAAAATGCTCAAGAAAAATGGAAATTAAAATGTAATTTAGAGATTTCAATCGCCCTGAAGAATAACAAAATTAACAATGTTGTCAATATTAAGTCAGCCTAAGGTGGGTAGAAAATGTATGGGAACAGTATTCTTACTCTTTTGGTGGCTATAAGATTTTATTAAAATCATTGTAAAGGGCAACTTGCTGTTTTCTGTCAAATTTTAAAATACACAGATGCTTCAATTAATAACTACAATTCTGAGCATCTCTCTAACCAAAGTGTATCTGTAAGAATAAATATTAGTATAAAGATATACAGTAAAGCATTGTTTAAAATGAGTTAAATAAATTGTTAACATCATTTCCATTGATGGGTGATATTTAACAACAATCAAAATACATTTCTTTATATATGTGGAAAATGACATGTTTAAATAAAATACTAGTAATAAAATGGAAAGATCCTCATGATACCTTTTAACTCAAGATTTCAAATCACAGATATTCATATACTATAACTCAATTTATGTAAAAATGATACACTCTCAAAATACTTTTGTGTGTGCATATACATATCTATGAAGATGTACTGAAAATGTTGGTAGAATGCATTGCAAACTCTTAAGTGTAATTATTTCTAACACCAAATTGAGATGTGTATTAAATATCATTTTGCTTTAAAAAACAATGCCTTAAAAGTCTAAAAAGTAAATGAAAACAATAAATTCCTGAATTATTATTAAGAAAGAGACCATGTCTTTCAATTTGCAGCAAAGAACATTAAAAATTTTTACCCTAAAACTAGACAGAATATATCATTATTTTTAAAAGTCATTGTGGTTTCACAATTCAACAAATGACATCTCTGAAATAAGAAAATGCAATTAAAGCAGTCATAAATATCCCTGCTATATTTCAACTCTAGTCTTTACTTTGCCATTTGACATATGTAAAGGCATGCCTGAGTGGCCATGGTTATTTCTAAGCAGGATGCTTATTGCTGACACAGTTTGAGTCAGTATGCCTTATACCTCCTACAGCAATATATTCTGGCATCATTAAGTCAAATGCATTTTATTCCATTCTAACAACCTGAGATATTACATATTACCTTTACATGTGCAAATTTTGTTTCTCATAATTTCCTTAGTATTAGTATTTTCCTTTATTTATGTAACTTATTTAAATACTTTAAATGCGAAACTTCAGGGTGCTAGAAAAATAAGATACCAGTAAAGAATATACATCTATCTATCTATCTATCTATCTATCTATCTATCTATCTATCTATCTGTCTGTCTATCTATCTATCTATCAAGACATTCTGCAGCAATACTATTTAATATGATGCCTGAGACAAATAGTAGCAAAATTGCATCTCAGTGTGAATCCTCTGTATGTGATATCCTGAGGTAATACATCCCACTCCCCACATATAAAAATATGTTAACATGCCTAGTTCATTGCTGTCAGAAGACTGTAGCTTAATCAAAAATAATTCAGTTTTGGTTCCCATTTAACTCATGAAATTCTCAGCCAGTTTTCTTAAATCTTTGTATCAATATCAGACAATAACATCTTTCACAATTACATAAGGGTGAAAGACCTTCTGGGAGATAAAAAGATGAAGATATGATATAGGTCCAAGAGCTTACAATCTAGATGAAAATGGAAATAATATACAAATAAATTTGTAAAATGTAAAGGTGGCAATGAAGCATTAGGGGTCATTCAATTTAGATTAGGAAAATTCAAGGACACTAAATAGTATAGTTTGAGTAAAAGGTATGTTTAGACCAGAAGCACAGTTTGATGCAAAATCAAAGTGATATTTGGATACAAGTTTAAAAGTTCAATTTTATTTGAAAGTCAAGAAAGATATAAGTATTCTTGAAATAAGGAAATATTATGTGAGAATGCAGGCAATGAAATGCAAAGAAAATGACAGACAAAATATGTTCTGAATGAGAATTGGCAAAACTTGAAAACCACATTCACCTTTACTGAACTTTTTCATTGATAATCTCTTTGCTGTTTATTGTAGAAACTCTGAGATAAAATGGAGCAAAACAAAAAAAAGTGATATAATAGAAAAAAACTAAGTGAAAGAAGACTAAGCAGAAGAGGTCCATGTTGGGGTCTTTTGGTACTGTTTTTGGTTCTTTTCTAATGATGAAATTCTAAAATAAAGCAATCTATCAAGATACAAGATTTTCATCTCTCATCGTGCTATTCAGATAAAGACACATGGAATGTAAAATAGATAGAATATTTGATTGCTTTTACTTTGATCCAAGTTACAAAAGAACTGATAAACTAGTAGCTAAAATCTATGGAAATGAAAAGCAGTTTTATTTTGGAAAGGATAACGGAAAGGTTATTTCTAGCTGGGCGGCAGCTGCCAGGGTGTCAGCGCCACTGAACAGATGTAGAGAATTTGTGAGTAGAGATGCTATGGATGGGTTGGTAGTTTGATTGTATTATTTAAAATTTTTCAAAGAATTATGAGTACCACAAGGCCACGGGATATTTCTGACAAAGTATAAAATATTTCACTCTGCTTGGGAATGATGTACTGTGAACTGATTGAGTGCTGAATATATAATTATATGTATATATATATATTCAGCACTCAATCAGTGTATATATATATATTCAGCACTCGATCAGTATATATATACATATAAATATACATGTATATATGTATATATGCACACATATATATATATACATATATACGTATACACGTGTATACACGTATATATATAACTGAACAGAAAATATAGTATATTCAAGTTTAAGCACAGTATAGCTGCTCACCATCCTTATCTTGTCATTATTTCCATTATAATTGAATTGGTTGATTATGCTTCATGTAAAATTGCATGGCAGAATGAAGCAATTTTTGCATGTATGTAGGGAAGCAAATATTCTCACTGATGTTGCTTGATCACGAGAGGTATATAATAATTTGGCCTTTTTTTTTTTATCATTTTGGTCACATGTTTTTATTGTTTTTCCCCAGAATCAGAGCTTTGAACAGAAGTATTCACATATGTAACATGTTTTCTACCTTATGTAGTAGAAATACTGTGTGCTTCAGCGCCATACAGAAAACCGTCATCTACAGAACACCTATCCAAGTAATAATGGAAAGTTGAATTTTAAAAAGTGTATTAAGTCCGAGTCTTAAAACCTAATAAATACTGGCTATACTAAAACGTTTTAGGCATTGTAGTTATTTTTATTGGAAGCTTTTTAAAATTTATAATGATCTGTTCAACCTCAAGTTACTTATGAGGCAAAGAAGTGCCATAATACCAGCATTACAGGGTTTAGTGAAAATAAAATAAAGTACTGTGTGTATATAGTGTTACATCCATTTATTTCTTCTAATGAGTATATCTACTATTACAATAAAATTCATTATTTGTTAAACTAATGTACCTGACTAACATTTGCTTTGCCCCTCCTGTGACTTTATTATGATATCTATTGATATGGATATATTTTAAAAAATCTTTTTGTTCATTAAAATATTTGGGTTATTTTTGCTTGTTTGTTTTCATCCATTTCTATATTTCAAATATGTTACAAGATAGGCATTCAAAACACAGTGAAAAAAGAGAAAGATTTGGCAAAGGAAGTACCAACTCAAAAATATAAACTAGCTCAATTCCAGGGAGGTAGAAATGGGGAAAAAAAAAATAGAACAGTCTACAAGGAACCACCGCCCCCCCACTAGAGATGTGTCATGTAATGAAGTAAATAGAAACAGAACAGAACACAGTCTCCTCTAGTTGGGAGTTAATTCAGGGAGGATGGAGATTTGTCATGTTCCAATCCTGGAAACTCTCTTCGACGCAGTTTCTTCATCTGTGAAATATGGATTCTATTAACTACTTCAAAGATCTGTTCTGTTGAGCTGATATTTGTTAATACCATAGGCTGGCCTAAGACACAAGCACAGTAGTGTGTGGGTTGTGACTGCCTTGCCCACTCCTTGACAGCAGAAGACACTGTTCTCTAGTTAATAAACTAGCCACTGCCTCCAGGACTCGAATCATGCATAGCCCACAATAGGAATTCTATAAGCATTTGTTACCTGAATGAAGAGATAAAGAGGGATGACTGGTAATCTTTTCTCCCTAGGAAGACATTAAAACATCCAAGTAGAGTGAAGGAGATTTAAAGAAAGAAATAGAACTTCCAATATATTCTCGTGATTATCTCTAGAATCCACAGCCTCAGGAGAAAGAAAACAACAAAAAAAGACCATCACTTTTTCCATTTATCACTTGTCAGGTTCTCCAACTCAGGTTATCATGGTGAGGAGAGAAGTGAAGATGCATTCTGTTTATTAATAAAGATACAAAGGCGTGACAGATGGATTGCACCAAATATCAAATTTATATAAGCGTTGTACCATTGTGGGGACTAGAAATATATATATATATATATATACACACACACATATATGCGCATGCGTATATTATATGTGTGTGTGTATGTATTTATACACACACATATACATACATATATATATATACACACACACACACATAGAGGAAAAAAAGAGAAAGAAAGGAAGAGAGAAAGAAGAAAGATAAGAAGGGGAAGAGGAGGAAAAAAATGAAAGAAAGGAAGACACAGTCAGTCCCATGTCTTCAAAACCGCATTGCCCATCAGAGAAAACAAGCATAAATAGGCAAGCACAGTAAAATATGATTAAAAGCAGAGTTTGCCTAGGGCCTGAGGAAAGGGGAAATTAACACTGCCATGAGCATTTCATTTGTTAACCCACTTCCAAAGTTTATTTCCTGGTGAGTGATATTAAAAACACCATGTATCCTGGGTACAATTAAATCCAATTTAAAATGTATTAAGTGATACTTGCTGAAAAGTGCTTTACAAATAGCTCCGCTCTAGGGGACATAACGATCTTTAAGAAACAGGACTTACTTCAGAATTCATGGCATATCATTAGCACCAACATCTTACACACCTATATTACACACCTATTAAATTACACACCTATTAAATTACACACCTATTAAATTACACACCTATATTACACACCTATTAAAGAATCTTACCAGCAGTAACTTTTAGAGAAATTTAGAGTGGGGATACAATAATGTGATCTGGAGGAATTCCAGGATCTGCATGTTGATCTCGGTGGTGAAATGTGAGCTATGAACAGCATTTGTGAGGCCAATATGTTAATGAGCATGCAAGGGTTCACCAGACAATTTGAGCTGCCCTCACCAGGCCCAGGGAAGGTGTCTAATACTGATAAGCAGGGGGGATCATTGAGATGTGGTTTTTGTGTAATGGTGAATGTTTTTCAAGCTGTTCCCAATTTGAAAACTGCTTCCTGGACAAAAGAGAGAGTGGGATGTAATTACTTCCAACGATCATCATTTAATAGTGATGATCAGAGAGAAAGAACAATAGAGCACAGAGCTGAGCAATGCATAAGTAGAAGCCAGCTTGTTTTTTTCTTGTACTCTGAAAAATAAATGAAGAAATGAGAAAGGACATGCAGAAGGATGACAAACAATCAACAGTTGCATAGATCTGTGCATAGCTGCTAGGAACATAGGAAGCTAGTATTTTCTAATGGCTTACGTGGTTTACATATTTTGAAGTTTGGAAAGAAGATAGAATAAGAAGATAATAACTATCTCTGAAATTAATAATCATGACCCTGACCACAGCCATGTTACTAAGAGTAAAAGCAAGGCAACCTTTGTGCTATCAGAGTTCTCTTTATTCCAAAGTCATGAAGACTAGACTTGGAATGGATTGCAAAAGATTGAAATGGACTGAAATGAGAGAGCAATTACAGAATGTTGTAATTCTCAGTGTTTCAAGGGCACTTGAAATAAGTCCAGAAGCCAGTCACATTTTTTACTGGAACAAGATGGACAAGAGTTGAAAAGAGCCGGCAGGCAGAGCTCAGTCAATTGGCTGCCATTTAAAATAGACGCCACTGGGAGGCTCCAAGATTGTAATTCAGTAGGTACCTTTGTAATGTTCTCACTGTGTCTTCTCCCTTTAACGTATTAGTCTTCAGCAGATTCCAGTGTTTGCTTTTTGTCCTTTAATTTGAACTTCTATGTTAACCTAAAAGTTGATAATCTCAGATTTTTTTTTCTTGAGACGGAGTCTCACTCTGTCCCCCAGACTGGAGTGCAGTGGCCACATCTCGGCTCATGCAACAACCTCTGCCTCCCAGGTTCAAACTATTGAACCTCCTGAGCAGCCTCCTGAGTAGCTGGGACTACAGGTGCGTGCCACCATGCCTGGCTAATTTTTTGTTGTTGTTGTATTTTTAGTAGAGCAGGGTTTCACCATACTGTTCTCTAACCAGGGTCTCAAACTCCTGACCTCGTGATCCACCTTTCTCTGCCTCCGGATCGAAGTACTGGGATTGTAGACGTGAGCCACCAGGCTCGGCCTAAATTCAAATTCGTTTTTACTTTCAAACACTGTTTATGTAAACATATACTAATGTTCGAAATAGGGTGGTAAGGGAACAACATTTGAAATATATCACATATCAATTTCTGAATCATATAAATCTGGATGGTCATGTATCAATCTCAGGAGTATCATCTAAGCACCTACTGGAGTATATCCTCAGCATAATCACAAGGTTCTGTACCAAGACTGAAAACTCAGACTCTTCCTTTCAAATAAAGATGAAATAAAGATCAAAGAAAACATTTTTCCAGCTGAAAATTAGATAGCGATAGAAAATATGCCTTTTTAATGTTAATTATCACCCTGTTCTTAAATATAACAAAGAGTGTTCTTTCATGAAAGATTGTGATTATACAACACGTTCAATTACAATGTAGCACACATATGGAAATTTAACATTTCGTAGTGAAAATAAATCTCAACATGGGATCGTAAAACATGAGCTCAATGTCAGTTTTGCCACAAGTAACCATTGCAGTAAAAACAAGTCTCGTGTTCTCTAGAAGCAATGCAGTTGTGTTAATGTGTGACATTAAGGAGACAATGTGGTTAATGAGATAATTAATAGCTTTGAAAACTGTTATATAAGTTTAACAATAACAGCAGAAGCAAATATTTACTTTATCATGTAATAAATTACACCCCAGACCCTCAGTATTTGGAAGATGAGAGTGGGCACTGGGAAGGCATTACAAACTTGGCAGAATCTGTGGCTTTACTGCCTGCTTCCCGTTGCAGAATCCTCTGTTTGCATGGTGGACTTGCAGGAACACCAGTCCCCACTTTTCTCATAGATCATAACAATGAAATCACTTTCCCGAGGTCCATGCCAAGCTCTAAGGGGAAAACCACAGCTCCCTCAGGAGAGTCCACAACCAATTCCCAGGTTTTATTATGATAAGAATAGCTACACATTCTCAGCATTCTTTGCTTTTTTTTCCCCTCTTAGAGTCAGTTAGAAGATGAAGAATAAAACTTAAATGAAATCCCAATAAAGTGAAGTGATGAAATATAAGAGAATGTCTTTGTAATCTAAGGTTAGGCAACAATTTTTCAGAGTTCCAGAAACACAACTATTAGTCCCACAATGAACAAATGAAAGTACATCAAAATTTACATTTTTTTTCTACAGAAACGTCACATGGAATAAGAAAACAGATAGGGAGAGGATAATTGCTCTATAAAATACAACATATAAAATCCTATAAAACACAATATGTAAAAATTCAAGGAACTTACTCTCTAGATTTTGGAATATATAAGAACTTTTGCAAAAAGTGCAAAGATAATAACTATGGCATTTCTATCAGAGAAAACTTGAAAGACCAAAAAGGCACATGAGAACATGCTCAAACTAGTAATAATATTGTATTGAAAAATAAAGTAATATTTCTCTCCTTCTTTATCCCTTCTTCCCTTCCTGTCTTCTTGCCTACTTTTCTTTCCCTCTTATTTCTTATCTTTTTCTGTTCTTGACTCCCTTTCTGACTGTCTAAAACATTCTGTTCAGAAGATATTCCTCGAGATTGAGCAAAGCAGGCATCTACATCGTAGCATTGGTTGGGGGAGAAAGGAGAGCAATGGCAGCTCTTTATGGAGTGCAGATCCTGGAAAAGGTAAGAAGGTCATTCATGCAAGTTAAATGTAATGAACACAAGCAGAGACGTCACTCCAGAAGAGGATAAGAAGGACATCTATGTAGAGGGGCCAGGGGCATTGGCCAAGTATGAGGTGCTTGAGGTGGAAATCTATGTGGCAGTGATAAAAAGAAATATAGTGAGGATAAGGGGACCAGCTTCTTTGCTGTGGGCCAGCCAGAGTTACAATATGGAAAAAAGGGAACCTAGAATAAACAGAATAAACACTTGTGCTTTGATCTGAAATTGGAAATATTCTTGTGGACTTGTAATATTTAGACAGATAGGCTGAAAAATAAAGATGTAAATGTCACACTCTCTGGTTCTGTCCATTGAGAGGTCCTAAAAGAAACCACAGCCCAATACCTATGAGTATATCTACTACCCATGTCTTGAATTTAAATATCATTTTCCCCTTCAAGGACTAGGGATCCCCAGAGAAATGGCTTATTCCAGAGCCGAAGCAGGAAAAGTTTAAGATAAGGCTAGAACCACCTATTTCTCCAGGAAGACAGGTAGTGACAAATCATGACGGGGAAGGATATATAAAATATATAAATAATATATAACTTATAAAAGGAACACAAAGCTAGCTTGAAAGGTTCCCTATTATCCATAAAAGGGGAACTTCAGCAAATAAACAATATAGATAATCATAATGAGAACTGAAACCAACATAATTTATTCTACCTATATTCAACAGTATAAGGATTTCACATACTTTACTGTTAAACTATACTGAGAGAATAAAATACATATATCTATATATACATACAATAAGTGAAAAATGAGCAAAGTGTTGCTTAATTTTTGAGACTAACAATTTGTTATCAATACTCGTTTCAAGATCTTCACTTGATTGTATTTATCAATTCAAAGCTATTTTTCATAAACTTCCCCTAATCCTATTTCTACAATTTATAAAATATGTTTTCAAATTGCTGGTTTTGGGTCATAAAAAGATATCAGTATCTTCTCCTGACTTCCTCTGTCTGACATAATAATAAGACTTTGCCATCCCCCCCCCTTTTTTTTGTAAGTTTACTAATTCTGGTATTGTTTGATAAATGATTTTTCTCAGTGATCTGTTGGGTAATTAAAAGCCCTCAAATAAAATAGGAACCAGTGAGTCCATAATGACCTAAATAAATTACAATGAAAAGCTGTTCTCTTCATACAATTTCAACTAATAGATGCAGAAGTAGTAACTGAGAATTGCCTAGTTTACACCATAAAAAGATAAAATAAAATAAGTTATACATACTGAAAAAAATATATTCTTTTCTGAATGATAAATGAGAATTTTATTTTTTCTTTTGCTTTTTATTCTCTTGACTTTTATTTGAGGTATTGTTGAACATATGCAGGTTTGTTGCATGGGAAAATTGCATGTTGTGGAAGTTTGGTGTAAAAATGATCCCATCACTCAGGTAGTGAGCATAATATCCAATAGGTTTTCAACCCTCTCCCCTTCTTAGACTCTGCAGTGTCTGTGGTTCCCATCTTTCTGGCCATGCATGTACAATGTTTAGCTCCCACTTATGAGTGAGAATATGCCATATTTTGTTTTCCATTCCTATGTCAAGTTAATTCACCTAGGAGAATGGCTTCCAGCTGCATTCATGTTGTTGTAAAGAATATAATTTGGTTCATTTTTATGGTTGCGTAGTATGGTGAATTTGTACCATACACACGTGTTATAGTACATATACAAAACCATAGAATATGTTTTTCCACGTGGTTTACTCTCTCTCCTTTTTTAGGAATGCCAAGTTGTAAGTTTGATCTCTTAATGTAATATCATATTTCTCAGAAGTTTTGTTCATTTCTCAAATTATTGTTTCTTTGGTTTTTGTCTGTTTGCATCGATTGAAAGAAGTGATCTTCAAGCTCTGGGATTCTTTCCTCAGCTTGGTCTCATCTGCTGTTAATAATTCTGATTGTATTACTAAATTCAAGCAGTGACTTTTTCACCTGTAGAATTTCAATGTGGTTCTTTCTAAAATGGCTATGTCATCTTTCAACTCTTGGATTGTTTTACTGGTTTTCTTGTGTCGGAAATCCTGTATCTCATTAAGCCTCCTTGCCATTGGAATTCTAACTTCTATCGCTGTCACTTCAATCATTTCAATCCGGTTAAGAATCATCGCTGGGAAGCTGGTGTCATCATTTGCACATAAAAAACACACTCTGGCTTTTAGAGTTGCCAGAATTCTTGTGCTGGTTCCTTCTCATCTGTGAGGGCTGATGTTCCCTTAATCTTTGAAGTTGCTGTCCTTTAGAAGGAGCTTGTTATTTTTATTTTCTTTTTTCTCTTGAGGGTTTGAGTGTGGTGTAAGTTGGGTTTAGTCAATTGACTTTGCTTCTGGATGCTTCAGAGGGACAAGGCTCAGCTCAGCACTCCTGGGCTGCATGCTCTAACCCTGGGTTGGTAGCTTTGTCCTCTGGCACCTGGAGGTCAGACACCAGGGGCACTGGAGGACCAAAGTGCTCCCTGGCTGCTGACAAAAGTTCTGTGTTAAGGGACACCAGCAAAAGTGCTCCAGCAGGGCAGCAGAGGCTGCTGCTAAAAGAACTATTGCAATGATTGCTGTCAAAAGCACTCCAGAAGACTAGTGAAAGTTGTGCTGTGTGCTGGCTCCCAGGGGTGCGGCCAGGCAGGGACCCTATACTAGGCTAGTAGACAAGGGGATGTGCAAATCAGACTCGCCTTGGTCCCACTGGAAAGACAGCCCTGATCTAAGTCTGACAGTTAACAAAGTTTAGAGTCTCCTAGAGGAGTATGGAGAGCCTTGGAGGGTAGGTCTCTATAGCCTTGTTCCTCTGCAGCTGTCTCTGTGTCAAACGTCCATGGGTAGACTCAGGCTCCCTCTCTTCTGACTGTTTGGGCAGTTACCTCTGTCAACTCAAATGTCAATGAGGGGCATGGGATCTCCTGCAGATGGGATCCCAGAGGTTCATGGCAAGAGTGTGCCACTCCACAGTTATTTCACTCACCCCTTCCTTAGGTGTTGTTAGAAGAGAGGAGCAAGTCCCAGAGCTCAGCAGCTCAGCAGGGATCCCAGGTTCCTTCCTCTTCATCCCTGGTGTCTGCATCACCTCTCCATCCACTTTCAGTACATTCTCTTAGAAGACCTATTCAGAGTATGCTGGTCTATTCAATATTCTGGTCTCTTGTCCCATATTCAAATTTACTTTTATTCACAAATGATGTGATTGTTGATGCAGAAAATCCCAAAGCACCAGTATAAGAAAACTTCCAGAACTAATAAGCAATTATAGAAAATGACGAGATACAAGGTTAATAGTCAAATGCTTTCTTATATAGCAGCAATAAATAATTTGAATTCAAAATACAAAATAATACCTCTACAATATCATAAAAAGGAGAAATACTTAGGTGTACACATATCTGACAAAATATATATAGGATGTATATGAAAAATTACAAAACTCTGGAAAAATATAAGATCTGAATAAATGAATAGATAATTTGTCTTCGTTGATTACAAAATCTCAAAATTATTAAAATGTAAGTTCTTCTCCATGTTTTCTATAGATTAAATTAAATCCCAATCAAAATTCAAGCAAACAATTTTGTAGACATTGACAAACTTTTTCTAAAGTATAAATGGGATCACAAAACACCCAGAATAGCCAACACAGTACTGAAGAATAAAGTTAAAGACAGAAACTAGCTGACTTTAAGACTCAAAAGAAAAGATACTGCAATAAAGATAGCATATTGCCAGTGAAAGAACAGACATATAGATTAATGGAACAGGGTATTGAGCCTGGAAATAGCCCAAAACAAACACAGCCAACTGATCTTAATAAAGGAGCAAATACAAATCAATGAAGCAAGGAGTCTTTTCAGCAATTGGTTCTGGATCAACTAGATACCTAGACGCAAACAATGCATCTAAACAGACCTTATATACATTTATAAAAATTAATTTAAAATGTATCATAGACTTAAGTATAAAACTCAAGACTAAAAAGCTTTTAGAAGAAAGGTGAGAAGAACATCTAGGTAACTTTGTATTTGGCAAATTGATTTTACTTCTAACACCAAAATCACAAACCATTTTTTAAAATATCGATAATTTGGATACTATTAAAATGATAAACTTCTGCTCTACGAAAAACACATTAAGAGAATCAAATAACAAGGCAGAAACTGGGAGAATATATTTGTAAAATAAATATGACAAAAGACTAAGCTTGACAATTGTAAAATACTCTGAAAATTGCACAAAATTAAACAACTCATTTTTAAAAAAAAATGAGTAAACAATCTGAAAAAAACACATCACCACAGAACATATGCAGATGAAATATAAGCATATGAAAAGATTCTCAGTTGTATTTTCATTAGAGAATTACAGACTAAAACAACAAAGAGATATCATTATGCACCTATTACAATGGCTAACATTCAAAAATCCTGGCAATATCGACTGCTGGCAAAGGTACCGTGGCAACAGGAACTCTCATTCATTGCTGTTGAGTATGAAAAAATTGTACAGCTCTGTTGGAAGGAATTTTGACATCTTATAACAAAGATAAACATAATTTTACCACAGTTTACTGCAATCGAGTTTCTAGGTATTTACCCAAATGATTTGAAAATATATATCCGCACATCAATTCAGAAAGATTACACACAAATGGTGTTTTGAAAAAACACAAATGAATAGCTTCTAAGCTAAAGAGTATTTTTTTTTTTACTTTTCCCATGATCTTTATATTGTTAGGTTTTGACTTAAAATGGGTGACAGGCAGATATACCAGCAGGTCCCTTTGAATTTGGTTTAGATTTGTATTTGTTCACTTGTTGAAATAGTCTGCATGCTATTTTCAGAATCTAGAAGGCTATAGCTTTTTGAGCAGAAAGAGTGTATTAAGTCAGTTTGCACATTTTAAGCAGATGTGAGGAAACTGCATAAAGAAAGAGGATGAGGAAGGAAGTCATATACCTCTTGTTCCTTTTGCTGGTTTTCCATAATAAGTGTCAGAATCATTTTTATTATAGCAAGTGCACAGATGATTTTCTAAATCAGCTTTTATAAGGCTTGAGTCTGAGATGGAGACCTTGTTTATGGAACAAAAATTTGGTTTAAAAAGTATTCAGGAAAACGGACACAAAAAGGTATAAAAATATTAAATTTGAAGGTCTATTCCAGAAAGTGAGAAAGAAACAAAAAGAAAATACTGTTACCCTGGGGTCATAACAAGAAAGCATCTCGATCGGCCTGTCCCCACACTTTGAGGGCAAAGATTTCAGAGAGCAATAGATATTCTTGTTGCAAAGCGGGCATACGAGTTGGGGATGGTGGCTCATTCCTGTAATCAATCTCAGCATTTTGGGAGTCCGAGGCAGGCAGATCACTTGAGGTCAAGAGTTTGAGAACAGCCTGGCCAACATGGGAAACATCCCTACTAAAAATACAAAACAGCCACTTCTGGTGTCACGGGCCTGTAATCCCAGCTACTCAGGCGGCCGAAGCAGGACAATCTCTTGAACTTGGGAGCTAGAGACAGCAGTGAGCTGAGATCATGCCCCTGCACTTCAGCCTGGGAGACAGAGATAGTCTGACTCATAAAACAAAACAGAGACACAAAGAGAGCGTAAGAAAGCTATTTATTTAAAAAATACAAATACATATACTTTTACCATATAAAATTAAAATAATTGAAAGACATAGTGCAGACTGCTCATTAAAGGGGAGCGCTGAAGAGTCCATTTCTCAATTGTGAGTAGATGTTCCAACCGAAGGATATAGTGGTGACCCTCTCAGCTCCCTCTCTTCCAACCTCTATGATAACCCAGGTGCTTGATACTACAGAAAACTCAGCAGTAAAGCTAATTTATGTCATTCTTCTGCTTTTGCAGTTTGTGTTATATGACTTAAGTATCTAGAAATTGAAAATAATTAAATCAAAATTTTCAATAAAGTACATAGATACATTATGTTTCAACTCCATTTTGTAATACCTCATCAAAATTAATTTTATATATTTTTTTCAAACTTTGTATCCAGGTTTCTTTTGTATTGGAAATATGCACACAACCATTGTCTTAAAATGCAGTCAATATAAGGGTATTTTTCTTGTATTTCTAGAATAAAAGCAAGTTTCATATTACCTTTCACAAAACACTGTGTAAGTGAAAAGCTCAGAATCCTGTTAAAATAAAAAAATAGTAAACTGAAAAAATATTCTCAATGCATATTATAATGTTTTCATTATAATTGAATTAATTACAGCTATATAATTAATGTAGTTTTAAAATGATGTTAATTCCAATTCTAATGCCATTTTCATCAGAAGTTAGTGAATTGCTGAAAAACTAAAAGAAATTTATTTGGTTCCAGATTTCATTTGAATATATATTTTTTCCTTATATAAAAATGTCATCATGGATAGAAAATATTCTAATTAAAGCTTTGTGTATTAACTTGTGTAGATAAAATAAATCTCTGCTTATGAGATATTAGTTTTTGAAAAACTAAAATTAATTTTAAAAATTCAGTGTATCAAGTCAGTGGAAAGTCAGTGGATCCAGGAAGTATGTTTAAGACGAAATAATAAAGAGCTACCATAAAAAGTATTGTTTCCACATTCATGTTTTTTTACTGTACCATGAAGAAAGATAAAGATTAGAAAAATATGAAAAATTTTCTATAAAATACAGAGAACAAATATCAACATCATCAAAAGGTCAACATAAAATAATCAGTGACATCTACAGATAATATGAAGGGTTGGGGAGATGACATGTAAAATATGAAGAATGATTTTTTTACTTTGGCTTATTAAGATAATTGTAAGCATAGGAATATAACCAATCAGCTCTAAGATACCTCCTGTAACTCAGCAGCAACCACCCAGGTCTTAGTGAGAACTCTGGTCATAACCACTGATTTTTCTCTGCCCTTGAACTCCCATATTTGAACCAGGGGCCAGTCCTTCCTTTCTACTTCCCATGGACATGTATCTCGATGTTTATTCAGTACCCTGAGACTACACTAGTCTAAGTTACCATTTCATCTTATCATAACTGTCTCACAGCTTCCTTACTGTTTTCTCACTTTTCATCTTCTCCAGGTCTAACCTTTTATTGATACAAGGACTAAAGTAGTCTTTTGAAAGGATATTTTTCTTTTTCTCCTCTTTCTTTCTTTCTCTTTCTTTCCTTCTCTCCTCCCTCCCTCCCCCCCCTTTCTTTCTTTCCTTCCTTTATTTCTTTCTTTTCTTTCTTTCTTCTTCTTTTAATTTGTTTACTTCATGCTTAATGGGGAACAGCAGTCAGTAGTTTTACATGACTTTAAAAAAAGAACACTGAAAAGTTCATAAAACCTTTATATCAGTTTCTGAAATCTATAATCGAATTAGTTTGCTACATAAGTTAGCTGGAAAATATTTTTGCATGGAACCTCTGCAAAAATATGTGTTATGTGTTCCGGTTGCAAGGAATAGAGACCCAGATTGCCTGAAGGAGTGGTAATTTTTTGTTTTATTTTATTTATAATTGGCTCATAAAAATTGTGTGAAAAGACAATTTTCTTATGTTGTTCTCATGCTCCAAACTTATCTGTGCTTTCATTGCATCCCACTGTCCAATGCCTTACTCATCTTTAGTTACAAATCCAGTTTCTTTCCATTTTGAGAGAGTTTTTTACTCTTCAAAACCATGAGGGCTGCAGTTTTGCCTACCAGATATACCCTTTGTCTGCCTCCGTCAGTCGACTGGATTCTCCCCATCTGACTGACTTCAGCTTGAATGAGCCCTTGAATGATGAGATTTATGGAGATTCTCCCACTTTCTTTCTTTTTTTTCTTTTCTTTCTTTCTTTTTTTTTTTTTTTCCTGAGGCAGAATTTTGCTCTTGTTGCCCAGGCTGGAGTGCAATGGCGCAATCTCGGCTCACCGCAATCTCCACCTCCCGGGTTCAAGCGATTCTCCTGCCTCAGTCTCCCAAGAAGCTGGGATCACAGGCATGCACCACCATGCCCAGCTAATTTTGTATTTTTAGTAGAGTCAGTTTTCTCCATGTTAGTCAGGCTGGTCTCGAACTCCCGACCTCAGATGATCTGCCTGCCTTGGCCTCCCAAAGGGCCAGGATTATAGGCATGCACTACCATGCCTGGCCTCTCACTTTCTCCTATATTGCTTCCTCATCAGAACTGGGCCAGAAGAGTCAAGTAAGGTATTAAATTTTGTTTTGTCTTTGCTGATATAGAAGAGTAAGAAAGAAAGAGTCCCACAGCACTTGGGAAGGGTTTGCTATTGTCATTGTTGCCCATGTATCCCCAACATTCTAGTGTAGGTACTCCATAAATATTTGTTGAGTGAATAAAAATAATAATACGGTTAGTAGTTTAAAAGTTCCATTAAGCAAAACTGCTCTCCCTTTTATCTCCCACCCCACCCCTGCTAGGAAGCCTTTCAGGCTTAGATACATGCAATGGAGATGGGAGGGAAGAAGGTTGAATTCTTTCATTTCTATTTTTACCTCCTCAGCTTCTCACTAGACAGAACCTCTCACAACTCCTAGTGTATCAGAGTTCACAGGACTCCACCTACAATTTCAATCTTAATTAGTTTACTCGAGTTGCCATAACTAAAAACAACAGGCTGGATGGATATCTTAAATACTTGAAATGTATTTTCCCATATTTTAAGGCTGGAAGTCTGAGACCAAGGTGTTAACAGATTTGAGTTCTCCTGAGACATCCTTCCTTGGCTTGCAAATGGCTGCCATATTACTGGATACTCACGTGGCCTCTTTTGTGTGTTCACATATCTCTGGTGTCTCCTTGTGTGTCCACATTTCCTCTTCTTACAGGGATATCATTTGGATTAGATTACACCACCTCTAACGGCCTTATTTTAACTTGATTTCCCCTTTCAAAATATGTGTCTCCAAATGCAATCACACTGATGTCTTTGGGATTAGGACTAGAAGACAGAGGTTTTTTTGTGTATGTGGTGGTGGGGCACAATTCAGTTTACAAAAGCTGAGGTTATTCTTCCTTCTCCTGTATATTACTTTAACATGTTGGACTGGCTTTTGTGTTTTCTTCCTGAAGATTTATAAAGAAAACTTCCCTTCTTGGACTTTATGAACTTTTCATGATGAATCATTCCAGCTACAGTACTTATCAGAATTAAACATTATTTATCTCATTAAAATTAAAATGCATTATTTCATTATAACTTTTTAAATTATCATCTTAATTATATGATATTAGTTAGTATTTTTGGAATATTGACATTCTATATAGAATGTCAATGCCTTTTCAAGTATTAACACATTCTGTCTTTCTAATAACGTTGATCAGTAGAGACTATTATAATAGAAAACCCACTTTACAGATGAAAACATTGAGAAATAAAACAAGTAGATTAAACCCCTAGGATTTAAACCTAGGCAGTCTGAACCTTAATTTTAGGTGCATAATAGCTACATTGTACTGCTTTTCTTCTTTAGTATTTATATTGTAAGATTCATGAAGTCAGAGACTGTTGTCATGTAACAGGTTAAGATCACAATCCTTACATAATAGAGTTGAAAATTGTTGACTCTACTCTTGTATTTTCTTGATGAAACTCAACTGAAAAATGTAGTTTCCCCAAGATTGTACTTATTCTCTAAATTGCTTACACTTAAACTATCTTTCTAAAAGCGAAGGGATCTTAATTAATCTGACCACTCACCTCACACTGCTAATTTTTAACTCCCTTTTTCTGATTGAGTACCTAAGTGCCAGTGGCACATACACTACCTATTAACTTCTAGAAGATTGAGGTAATATCAGTCTGAAATAAACCTTTCTTTTTCTTACATGAGTTTTTGTGTGTGTGATCTTACTCTAGGACTGATGACATCCAATAAATAATTGTGTAATGAATGAAAGCATTCCAATTCTTCAATTAAATGTGTCCATCACTGTGAATGAGTTTCCTGACAGCATGGACCAAAACATGCATTTTTATTTATTTATTTATTTATTTATTTTACCCAGAGTGCCTCCTGAGAACACTGTAAGTGCACAATATGTATTGTCAAATGAATCCAAACTTGAATCAAACAGTATGTTTGAATCAAACAGGTATACACATATTGCATGAATGTCAAAAAACAGGCTTAAAATAATCTCTCAGTAGAAAAATATTTTTATTGTCTCTGTGGAAAAAGAGAATAGCTTCTTTTATAATGATGTGTATGTATTAAATATATGCAGTATTTTTGTTAAAGAAGCCACCCACTGTATAAATTCTAAATACAAAACAACTTTACCATTTTCCAAAATACCCTGTTAAAATCATTTTTCAGTTTCTTTCTGCTCTTGAAAAATATCTTGGAATAAGTTTAATTGATTTTCCAGGTATTCAAAGACGATAAAAGTCAGACTCTTACAGCTACCAACACATTTTGATTCATTTAGGTCTTACTTCCTTTAGGTTTCTTTGCAAATGTCAGCCTTCTTGGGCAGAGAGGTATTTCCTGACCACTCTGAGTGCACTAGCAAGCTGATACCGTCTTTATTCTCTTTCTCTGGTCCATATCTCTTCTTAGTTTCTTCTCTTTTTTATTCAACTAAAATTCTCAGCCAGAGCCTTTTGTGTTTAATTAGGGAACTGGCTGAGGTGCCCAGCTTGGGGGACACCGGATGATGAGGCCGCATGTGGAATTGGCAATCCACTGGTCCCCTACCAACGTAGCAGGTGCTGGTGCTGGTAGACACCAGCGTAGATTGCAGCCTTCTTTACGGGAACACAGGTAAGTTTCCAGGCAAGGCTGCATACACTGACAGTTATGGAGGGTAGTCAGTGAAAGTGAAACCTGTATCCTTGTACCTTGGCATTAGCCACTTGGCTCCCCACTTACACACTGTGTATGTCTCTCCCATACCTGAATACATTCTGGATTTGAATGTTATGCACAGCTTGGCAGCTGTGTCGTTTATCACAGATTTGATGGATCACTTGACGATGGAATTGGGACAATACCAGTATGTAGCAGACTTGGCTAATGCATTCTTCTCAATTTACATTGCTCTAGAGAGCCAGGAACAGTTTGTCTTCACGTAGAAAAGAAGACAATGGACTTTCATAGTGTTGCCACTGAACTACGTGTATAGTCCGACAGTATGTCATGGTCTCTTTGACACAGATTTAGCCTCCTGAAAAGGGGACCACCTATTCCATTATATTGATGACATTAGGTTAACTTCTGATTCTCTTGCAGATTTAGAAGCAGTGACACCCCTCTTGCAACATTTGGCAGCATGCAGTGGGGCCATCAAGGAATCTGAGGTCCAAGGGCCTGATTATCTGCCGAATTCTTGGGAGTTATCTGATCAGGTAAGATGGAAGCCATACCACAGGCCATCATAGAAAAAAAATTAGATATAATCCTGGCCCACCACAGTGAGGCAGCTACAGACCTTTGTGTGCCTCCTGAGATGTTAGCAGGCATTTGTGCCCCATTTGCCTCAGGTGATAAAACGGTGCACCAGTTGACAAAAAAGGGGGGTGTTAACAGGGATTGGGATGATGTGGCTGAGACCACCTTCCTGGCAGCCAAGCAGGCTATTCTGCAGGCACACGCCCTACGGGTAGTTGACCAGGGATGCCAGTTTGAGCTGGATGTGCATGTAACCACAGGTGGTTTCAGTTGGAGCCTGTGGCAAGGCATAGTGCACCTGAGAACACCAGTAGGCTTTTGGTCCCAGCTCTGGAAAGGAGCTGAGTTCCAGTATTCATTGATAGAGAAGCAGTTAGTAGCTGCATATGCTGCTCTTCAGGCTTCTCAGAGTGTAATAGGATGAGCTATATAGTTATCCTGCAGATGACTTACCCATAGCTGGGTGGGCAGTTTCAGGGGTAACAACCTCCTGGACTGGGAAAGCACAGACATCCACTTTAGCAAAGTGGGGTGCCTACTTAGAACAGTGAGTTATGCTGAGTACAAGCCCCTTAGCAGCAAAATAACAAGAAGTCTTGGGAACTGTAGTCCTAACGCAAGATAAGTTCATGGGGCCTGAGGCACCTCTAGACCCTGAACTATCACCATTTAAGGAAGAGTGCCACTCCCCTCCATCCATGATGGGGCATGGTATACAGGTGGGTCTACCCAGGGTGCTGCTGCTGCCTGGACTGCTGTCACGGTCCAGCCTAGTACTGACACCATATGGTTTAATACCTGGTGTGGACAAAGTAGCCAGTGGGCTGAACTCAGAGCAGTGTGAATAGTGATCACCAAGGAGGTGACACCTATGGTTATCTGCACCAATAGCTGGGCAGTTTATCAAGGATTAACCTTGTGATTAGCTACCTGGAAGTTACAGAATTGGCTAGCTGTTCACCGACCCATGTAGGGACAAGCCAGGCTGCAAGACCAGTGGGAGGAAGGATGATCTCCTCTGACCAAGTATGGGAATGAACAGCAATTTGTTGTTGCCTGCCCTAATGCCCCTAAAGGTAGGAGAACAAAAAACCTGGCTTTGGCCATGGACCCTCCAAGCCACCCCACTCCCAATTGCAGGTGGTAATCTATTGTAACTCCCTGGGGGGAGGACCTGTAGTATCATTTATATGTCACTACTTGAGTATTAAATATATGGCCTCTGTGATTAACTATTAGTAGAGGAATGGCCAGAAAAGGAACCCTCCTGCAGGGGAAATATATATGTCTATGTGTGTGCCCTGGCACATACATCCAGCTTTTATGGAGAACTGGACATAGCTAGAGACTTGGAGTCCCATGGTTGATGCCTGGAATGCAATGCAGCAAGCTTTGAATACAGAATGTCGTAGAACTAATGGCATACCCATCCCTTGGCTGACCCATAGAATTTATGATGGGTAGGTCTGACTCATAGAAGCACACCTGGTGCCCCTACCACTGGTACTGCAATGTATAGTGCAACATTAGGGTTATGTCACCATGAGGTGGTTGCCCACCATAGCCTGAAGTTGATCCTCCCTGTATAGCTGTTATGGCCTATGGGATCATTGTTCCTCTCTGCGGGCATGTCTCCCCACTAAAAGAACTCCCTCCAGCCTAAGGGGTGGAGTGTAAGAATAATGAATATGCTTCAGTCAAGAACAGGTGGAGATATACATTCAGTACAGCATGACACAGCAGGTTTGCAGCACTGGCGCACAATCCCACGCATTATGTGACCTGTTTGTGTGACCTCATATCTGGCTTTGAGCCACTATTGTCTGTTAGGTACATAAATGTATCACCGACACTGTGAGCAGGCACATGCATCGTGGAGCTGGCCGCCTTGCAGGCAGAAGGGGGAAGCCAGGAAATGGCGAGCATGCCAGGGAGCACAGCTGCAGGTGGGGGGTGAACAGGAGCCATGGAGCCACACTAAGAGGGGCTGTGGCTGGAGCGGGCAGCCAACACAAAGGCTTGCACCCAGACAGAGAATAAAGTGATACCACAACTGCCTGCAATTCCTTGAGTCTCTTTCCAGCTACCCACCACCTGCCCACCAACTCCCGTTGATCCTCAGCATGGGTTGGAACCTGACAAAGAGTACATATGATAAAGTAGGTACTCAGTGAATATTTGCTGAGTGAATTGGAACATTAATGGAGTTAGTAGATTAAAAGTCCTATTCAGCTAAATTTCTCTTTTTTTCTACCTTATAGTTGCCCCTTTTACAGTTTTTCAGGCTTAGATGCATGCAGTGGAGATAGGATGGAAGAAGTTTGAATTCTTCTTTTGTTTCTATTTTTGCCTCCTCAGAGTCTCACTAGTCCAGTACCTCTCACGTCTCTTAGTGTATCAGAGTTCACGGAGCTTCACCCACAATTTCAATTTTAACTTACCAGGTTTAGATATTTTATAAAGTGCCCTAGGACCTTGGCTTTAATGGGTATTGAGCAAAAAAATCATGTCCATGACCAAGGTCCTGAGTCAGGCTGAGGGTCCCTGCATTAGGGAAAGTGAACACTCTCACAAATCTAGAGCAGCTGTAACCTGGAGTTCATTCCCTGGAGATGAATAAAGCACAACTGGCTGGATCTTTCAGTCCTGGAGCCCTCTTGGAGGGACCTTCAGTTGTGGATTTCTGACGTCCATATTCTAGGTGCTGGCTGTGGACTCCTCTCTCTATCTCAGGCCACAGGCGGTCCTCTTCACACAGACTCTCAACCAGCACCACCTCTCTCACATCAACAGCCACCAAAATCATCTGGAGAGCTTGCAAGCCACAAGTTCCTGACTGTCCAATGATTTGCATGAATAACAAGGTCCCAGTGGATGCTGATTCTGCTGGGTCACAGAGCACACTTCGAGAACCACTACTTCAAGTAATTTTCTGGCTAGGTGTAAGTCTAACATGAATCTACCTCTTATCACAGGTACATTTTGCCAAAATAAATCTTTTAGGTTTTGTACTGCAGTTGGTTTACAATATAGGAATTTTTTCTCTGTTATCAACTTAAAATTCCAGGGAGCAATTATTTTGCTTGACGATTCATTCGTCTGATGAAAGGGAAAGGTGCCTTCTTTTCTCTCCATGGCAGTACAGCCTTAGGAACACAGAACACATGGAAAAGTGTTTTCCAAAGAAATCCTTATTCTTATGTCTACTCTCTTTACTAGGTGATCACTGGCAGGTAAAACTAGCTTTCCATTCTCTAGTTTCTTGGCTATCCCAGACAAAACAGTGAGACAGAGCATCTCCATTGGGGCTTCTTTACACATATAATGAGTAATAACTTTGAAAAAAAATAGTTCTGGGCTTTTAAAATGTCTGAATCAAATATAGACTACACCCTTGAAGATATTAAACATATTTTCTACAGAGTGGTCTACAAATTTTTCTTTCCGAGCTGATATAACTTATTTTTTTGTAGCAGAGTAAGATCAAGAATGTAAAATATTTTGGTATTCCACAACATAGCATCTCTTATTTTTATTAGAAATATTAAAGAAAATTGTAACTGTAGGGAGAGTATGTTTATTTTAGACATTTTCCCATATGTGGAAATTTTAAAGAGTTTAGTAGGCTCTGAGATAGATTTATCCCTTTGAGGGTTTCCATTTTTTGCATCAGAAATCTAGGGCAGTAACTCTCAGGTCCAGAACTAAACAGCTATTCAAAGATTATGAAAACACAAACAAACAAAAAAAACCACACTTACATACAAACAGGTACAGAAGACCTAAAAGTTTATTTATTTCATAGATGCATAAATTTCATTAATATGAAATTTATGCATTAGCTTCTGTTTCCTTTTCTACAAAAGTTTTTCATTACTCTAAAATGAGGCTACTGGATTTTATTTCCAGCTCTTTTTTCTTGTGCTTTTTCAAAATTTCAAATTTCATATATAATTATATTTCAAAATGACACCTTCCATTTTAGTTATAAAGAATTAGAGGCTTTCAGACAGGAGCACTCATGTGCTTATTATTTTTCATGCTTAGATTATTCTTAGCAAATAAAACTACCTGCAATCATCTTTCTACTTATCTTTTTAAATTCAGAGATTGACATTATAAATTATAAGTTTAGTTTTCTATTCAGTGCTTCTTATATTTCATGATTCAAATTTATGATAAAAACACAGTAAAACGACTGACCAAGGAAGAAAGGAACTCAACAGATTTACTAGGAGAAACTGCATTTTCATAGTTTTGAATGTCTATATTATTAAAAATTAATCTTATTCAAGAATAATTTATGTCTGACAAAAATTCAGGAAAATGGCTATCTCTAAGCGTAGAGGGGATTGATTGGAAAGGGACATAAAGAAAATTTATGGGATAATGAAATGTTTTATATCTTGGTAGAGATGTATGTAGTTTGCCTTAAGATTTTGGAAACTCATGAAACTGTATAACTCTGTAGAGTTTACTGTAAGTACTTATACTTACAGCATAAGTATAAGCAAAATTTAAAATATATATATATATAAAGAATTCTATAAAAATCTATTACCAACATTTATGTATCACTTTATATTTCTATATACAGTGACATTAAATAAATCAACTTTTCAACAAACACTTTTTTAAGAAGAAATTGATAATGATTGAAGAAATGTTTATCTTAATAAAAGTTTTTTTAAATATCACCTTGTATTAGTATTATAATTTGAAAAATATTTTAACTAATTTCTTCTAAGAATAATTGCTTAATTTGCTTGTCACCAAAACTTACGTGCCCGAGAGGCGACTTTTCTTTAAGATATAAAAAGAAGTCTTTATTTAACTTTCTTAAAATCTGTTTCATTTTGACGGTCTCTGGGAAAATCAAGAGATCAACATAGGAAATTATTTAGAAGAAGAAAATTGTTTTTATTTATCCTGATTTCTCTGTTGGTAAGAGAACCAGATCTCTTAATGTAATTACATTAAGAAATGAATATACGAGACAGAAATACATGGGAATCATTTCTTCCTCACATGTCTTGATATTTAACCTAACTACTTGGAATCAAATTCTACTTATACATCCAAAAGGAATAACATCTATATGGATTTGAGATGTCTGCTAAGTGCTATTGGAAAAGCATTTTTAAAGTTCGATTGAGGTATAATTTACATACAATAAACTACACATATTTAAAATGTACATGGTGAGTTGTGACCTTTGTACACAACCTTGAAACCATCATTTAAGTCAAGACTGTAAGCAAATTCTCATCACTCCAGAATGTTTCTCTTAGTCCTCTTATTTGTAAGCAAATTCTCATCACTCCAGAATGTTTCTCTTAGTCCTCTTAATTCTTTCTTTCCACCTTTTTCCTACCTCCCCTCCTCAGGCAAACACAGATCAAGCTTCTGTTTTTATAGAATAGTCTGCATTTTTGTGAGTTTTTGTGTAAATCAAATCATACAAGATATATATTTTGGTATGGCTTCTTTCACTTACTATAATTATTTTTAGATGCTGTTTTATCTATCAATAGCCATCCCTTGGTGTTGAGTAGTATCCAGTCATGCGTTTGTGCCACTATCTGTTCATCCACTCAACTGTTGAAAGGCATCTAAGTTGTTTCTTCAAGTTATGGCCATTCAAAATGTAGATGATTTGAATATTCATGGACACATATTCAGGGGCATATGCTTTACTTACTTTCAGGTAAATACTTAGAAGTGAAATAGCTGGATCAAATGAGAGGTGTGTCTTTAACATTCTAGGCTATCACAAACTGTTTTCTGAAGTTGTCATATTATTTTACAGTCCCACCAATCGTGTATGAAGTGTCCAGCTAGCCCTAGATTTTCACTCGCACTTAGTATGCTAAGTCTGTTTTTAAATCAAGGCAATCTAAAAGGAGTGAAGTATTTCATTAAGGTTTTCTATTGTATTAATATCTAATGATTAATTACCTTTCCTGCGTTTATTTGCCATACATTTATCTTTTTTGATGAAGTATTTATTCAATTTTTTAAATCATTTTGTAATTTTGTATTTGATCATTGATTTCCTTAATATTGAGTTTTGTGCATTTGTTTGCTTAAGACATAAAGTCTCATGAGGTTTCCCAGGCTAGCCTGGCACTCCTGAGCTCAAGTGATCCTCCCAGCTTAGCCTCCTGAGGAGCTGAGATTACTGCATCCTACTCCTATTGAGCATTTTAAATACACTTTTAATTTTAGGATAGATTTATATTTGCAGAAAAATTGCAATCCTATCCCAGCACATTAGATGTACCTTGCACACAACTAGTATATCCATATTCATTTACAATTATGAGCTAAAGTTCATACTTCATTGTGATTTCCTTATTTTTTAATACAATGTCTTTTGATCTAAGGCATCACATTACATGTAGTTACCACGTCTCTTTAGGCTAACTTACTTTACTTAATGATCTTGACAGTTTTGAGTAGTACTAGACAGACATTTTGCATAATATCTCTCAATTTGCATTTTACTGACCTTTTCCTCATGATTAGACTTGGGCTATAGTTTGAGAAGGAAGATCACAGAGCTGAAAGGCCATTCTCATCACATAATATTAAGGGTGCATGCTATCAACATGACATCATTGATGGTGTTAACTCTGACCTGGCTGAGGCCAGGCATGTCAGATTTCCTTTGTTTGCCAGGATTAAGTCATTCTTTTCCTCCAAATTTCCATACTATATTCATTAGACAATAGGTGTAAGGGTTGGGAAGTTATGCTCTGTCTTATATTATTTGAAATTCTTTACTTGAGCTTTGTATATTCTACCCTAATTATTTACTTATTCAATTATTTATTTGTAACAGTATACATTCATTTATATTTATTTTATAGTTTTCATTATTCTTCAATTTAAATTTATTTATTTTTTGTTCATAGTATTCCAGATTTGGCTACAAAGACTCTTTCCGTAAGCTACTGTATCTCCTGGATATACCCCCATTTTTTCTTTAGCACATTCTCACATTTTGGCACTGTATGATGGTCCAGGGTCATCTTGTATATTTTGTGCTTCAGAAATCCAAGATGCTCTGGCTACATTTATTAGAGAATAGTATTAAAACCAAGATATAGGCATTAATTGTGCTCATTGCTACTGTGTTGTTGTTGCTGCTAGGCCTCTCAGCAGACAGAGAAATCAATTCTATGTGTCTTTACTAACTTGTGTTATACACCTATCTAATCCCTTTTTCATCATCTGTGTCTGTGTTAACTAAACATGAGTTCATACGGATGATTCCAACTTTCACCCAGTAGCACTTCCCCCTTGCTTATCTGTAACCTCTTACTCCAACCTGCAATGCACCATCCATTTACATATTTGTTCAAATAGAGTATACTTGCACAGCTGTATCAGAACTATTAACCCATGGCCCTATGAGAAACAACGTTAACAACCAGATTACAAAGCTTGTACACTTTTTTGTCTTTAGTCTTACAATCTTCACTTATTTCCAAAGTTAACTCAGCAGTTTTCTCTTCTCGCTTTCTTCAGTGAATTTATGACATACATTTGTTTATTAGATTTTTTGGGGAGTCAGTCTTTATTTCATCTTGGTTCCCCTATCCATGAATTGAGTTTTTAAAAAAAACTTTGTACACATTAAGTGAAACTAATCTATGGATTGACCAATTTTCATATTTAATAAAAATGGAATCATAAAATATATAACCTTTTGTGTCTGGCTTCTTTAATTTAACATAATGTTTCCAATTTTCATTCATGTTGTAGCATGAATTAATATTTCATTTTTAATGAAAAAATAAAACTCTTCTACGAATATACAAAAAATCCATTCCTCACTTGTTGAAATTGAGATTGTTTCAACTTTTAAAAATTATGAATAATACTTCTGTGAACACTCTTTCACAAGATTTTGCGTAATCATGTTTTCAGACCTTTTGATCTTGGTATTTACCTACAAGTGGAATTGCTGGGTCATACAATAAGTCTCCGCTTAACTTTGTGAGAAACTTATACATTATTTTCCAAAAAGCAACTGCATCATTGTAAATTCCCACAAGTAATGTGGGAGAGTTCTTATTTTCCCACATTTTTGCCAACACTTATCAGTGACCAACTTTTTTATTAAAACTCTTACAGTGGCTGTGAATTGATGTTTCACAGTGGATATGTTTTTTCTCTGTCTAATTGTTATTGATATTAAGCATATCTTCATAAACTAATACATCTTGGGAAAATGTGTATTCAAACATTCTATATATTTTTAATTGGGTAGTCTGTTTATTATTGAGATATACAAGTTCTTTATTCTATATACTGGACTCATAATATATAACATTTGCAAATATTTTTGTCATTGTGTGAACTCTTTTGACTTCCTTGACACTGCTCTTTGAAGCTCAATAGTCTTTAGCTTTTATGAAATGCAATTGATCTATTTTTTTAGTTGCTTGTGCTTTTACTGTCAGGTCTAAGAAACAATGACCTAATCCAGTGTCATAAAGATTTACACCTATATTTTCTTTAAAGGGTCTTATAGTTTTAGATCTTATATTTATGTCTTTATCCATTTGAGTTGGGTTTTGTACATAGTATTAGATAAGAGTCTAACATTTTTACTTTGTTGGTGTGGATTTCCACTTGATCCTGAATCATTTGCTGGGAAAAAAAAAAAAAACATAATTCTCCATTGAATTGTCTAGGCACCCTTGTGAAAAATAAATTGACTCTAAATGTAAAGATTTATTTCTGGTTTCTCAATTCCATTGTCTATATTTACCAATTTCAGTACAATACAAAATTTATTACTGCAGATTTGTAGTAGGCTTTGAAGTTAAGAAATATAGTAAGATTTAAAATTAGGAAAAATGTCCTCGGATTCAGTTCTTTCTTATTGTTTTGGCTATTCTGAGTTCCTTGCATTTTCATATGAATTTAAGGATCAGCTTTTCAATTTTTGCAAAAAAAAAAGGGTACTTAAGGTTTTGATAGAGATGTTGGTGAATACATAGACCAATGTGAGGAATATTGCCATCTTAGCAATGTTAATCTTCCAACCCATAAACACAGACTATCTTTAATAATGCATTTATATGGTAATAGTATAGAGTGATCTTCTAGTGACATTGAAAAGTTGAAAACTTGCCTATAAGATGATAAAACTTATAATGGGGTAGTAATTGCTATAATTTTAAAAAGTTAAAATAAATAACAGCTGAAAATTTATAAAGAAAGATATTTCATAGGAAAAAGGATAAATTGGTATATATACACATCAGAATATATTTCTATCTGTATATGTTTTCAGATTTCAATATTTATTTATTTATTCTTAGATACAGTCTTGCTCTGTTGTCCAGGCTAGAGTACAGCAGCATGGTTTTAGCTCACTGCAGCTGTGAACTGGTAGGTTCAAGCAACTTTCCTACTTCTGATTCCTGAGTAGGTAGGACTACAGGCTCATGGCATTATGCCTGTCTACATTTATTTTTTGTAGAGATGGAGTCTTGCTGTGGTGCTCAGACTGGTCCCAAACACTTGGACTCAAATAATCTTTCCCCCTCAGCCTTCCAAAATGCTAAGATCATACTCTCATATTAAGGAAATAGCTCTGGAAAAACCAACAACTAAGTTATAACCATTTCACAAATTATAATTCAACTAATCTTTTTCAGGAATTGGAGTGCTTTACAAGGTTCAGTAGAGACCATGCAGTGAGTTTGTATTTTCTACCATCTATTTCTCTTCTATGTTCAGTTGTAATCATTTAAACACTCAGCCAAGAGCCTCCCAAGAATGAAAGAGCAGTTGAGAAGTCCTAAGAACAATCATATCTGTATTGTACTGGCCACAACAGGGACATAGGCATGAACATGGCCCTAATGCCTATAACTTCCACCTTGTTAAAATTATCTGGCAAAATAAGTGCTAGACAATGTTAATTTGTAAATAAGCCTACATTCTTGATGACAGTGTCATAGCAGAAGTAGTGTGAATAAATCCTAACAAAGGACTAGATTGAATCCCTGTTAGCTGATAGATTCATGCTGAAGCAAAGGAGAGTTGTATTGTAGCACAGGCTTTTAATATACTGGTCATGGATGCTAAATTAACTGTGGTGATGTCTAAAGTTTCCACGTCTCATGACAGACTTTGTTTCTTATCTATTCTGAAGCTGACACCTGCCATTACCATTGCTTTACAAGTCTTACTCCTGTTCTGGGTATTAAGACTCACAAGCATTACTTGCTATGATTTAAAGGGAAAATAAATGCTTGGCCTTTGTAAATAAGTATTAGATATTGGAAATACATTGTGTTTATTAGTGGACAAAAAACATTGGAATGGTTAAAAAGTTTAATTAATAATTTATATCTACATATGCTATTTCAAAATTTGGATTAAATAGTATATGGATTAAGTTGCATGAAGCAAAATCAGAACAGAAGAAATAAAATGAGAAGAAAAAACAAGATGTACTTTATCTCAGGAGCTCAAAGCTTTTAGTGTGTGTAAGTAATTTATGGCTTTCAAAATTGCAAGACATTTAAACATGTTTAATAACATTCAGACTAAGACAAAAAGCAAAAATTGCCAATATAAATTTTTCCAAGCCTATAAATGTTAGAGTTGAAAAGTACCTTGATGCAATTTATTCCATCTCTCAATTTTACAGAGGATGAAGCTGAGGGCTACAAAAGTAAAGTGATTATCCAATGCAACAGAACGAATAAGAAAGAGTTCTCCTGACTCCCATGGCTGCCGACAATGACAAAAGATAATTCTTACCCCTCACTATTCTATGATTAGTGAATGTTATATTAAGTATAGTATTCTCTTTAGCCTTTGTTCTGGAGCAAATTCTTGTGTCTCCCTAAAGTTCATGTGTTGATGTCCTAACTCCCAATAGGATGGTAGTTGGGGATGAAGTCTTTGGAAGGTAATTAGGTATAGATGATGTCATATGAGTGGGAAGGCATGACAGGATTAATGCCTTGAGAATCAGAGGAAGAGAGACCAATGTCATCTCTCTCTGTGATATGAGGACTGAGTGAGAAGGCGGCCAGTCTTCACGCCAGTAAGAGTGTCCTTCACCAGAAACTGAATCTGCTGGCACCATAATCATGAATTTCTCAGCCTCCACAACTGTGAAAAATAAATATCTGCTATTTAAGCCACTCAGTCTGTGGTATTCTGTCATAGCAGCCTGAGCTAAGCAAACCTAATGGCACTTTACTTTTCTAAATTGCAGAATTATATTTCTGAGTGTAATGAATTCAGGGGTTACTGAATATAGTGCTCATGATTGAATTGAGAAAACAAGTAATTTAAATCAACTAAAACAATGTTGAAAATGCAATAACCTAAAATATCTTGAGGAGAAATGTAACAATATTTACATAATATAGTGAAAATAGTGTCTTCCATTGCCATCACAAAAAAAAATTGTCTTCTTTTTTTTATAACACTTTCCAGTTCTACTCATTATTTCCAAGTCAAAAGGATGCCAGAAATATTTATTCAAAATATAAGTTTTTAATTTTTAAATTTGAATGTTTATATTTTGGGAAAAGCCTGACTCACCTGTCCCAAAAGAATTATTTAAATAATAATGACATTTACTCCATGTATATCAATAATCTTGAAAATTTTAAAAGGCAAAATTATATGATTTATTTGCCAAGAGATTTTTAAGATTTATTTATATAGGAGAAAGGAAAAGACTAGCAATAAACATAGAATACCCTCTCAAGAAAGTGAATATTGTTAGTATTAAAATAACAAAGAATGGCAATTCTTCACCAAATTGATAGTTTAAACTGCATTTAGATGGCATGGGAAGGGAATTATTAAGCTATAATTCAGAGGTCACCAGGCACCTTCAGGGCAGTGTGACTACAGACTGTAGTTATGAGTCATGAGAATATGAACACAATAGTGAATTTATTGAAATTTTAAAGAGCTCCATCTTTAATTTAATAAAATGTTAAAGAACTGCTTAAATATAATGAAAAATGGTTATATGGTTTTTAACTGTGAGCCAAAAAGATTAAATTTGGTATTTTGAGATTATTTTTTAAGACATTGTGCTGTAAATATTGGGTTTTATTACTTTTTTATGACATAAGCCTCAAAGAGGCACCCATCCAACTATAATTTTAGTTTCTCATATATTTAATAAGAACCTATTCAAAATTTTAAAATAATAAACCTAGCTCCTATAAGTATGAATCAGAACATTAAAAACTGGTAAAATAGAATAAACAAATGGCATATGAGAACTGCATATGCAACTGAGGACAAGTTGTAATTTTCTCAACATGCCAGGTAAAACTGAAACCTATGCTCTCCTGAAAGTAACTCAACAAGAAGAAACTTGATTTCCATCTGACACGGTTGGCTCTGTGTCCCCACCCACATCTCACGCAGTTTTGTAATCCCCAGTTTTGGAAGCAGGGCCTGGTGGGAGGTGATAGTTGGGGGCTGTTGCTCATGAATGGTTTTGCACCATCCCCTTACTGTTACTCCTGTGACGGAGTTTTCCTGAGATCTGATTGTGTAAAGTGTGTGGCACCTCCCCCACTCACTCTTCCTCCTGCTCTGGTCATATAAGATGTGCCTGCTTCCCCTTTGCCTTCCACCATGATTGAAAGTTTCCTGAGACCTCCCAGAAGTCAAGCAGATGCCAGCACCATGCCTCCTGGACAGCCTGAAGAACCATGAGCCCATTAAGCCTCTTTTCTTTGTAAATTATCCAGTCTCAGGTATTTCTTTTTATTATTATTATTGTTATTATTATTGTAATTTAGGTTCTGGGGTACATGTGCAGATCATGCAGGATTGTTGCATAGGCACATACATGGCAAGGTGGTTTGCTGCCTTCATCCCCCCATCACCTGTATCTGGCATTTCTCCCCTCATTATTCCTCCCCACCTTCCCCACCCAGCTGCCCCTCTCCTAGCCTCCCCAACTGACCGCAGTGTGTGATGCTCTCCTCCCTGTGTCCACATGTTCTAGTTGTTCAGATATTTCTTTACAGCAATGTGAGAACAGATTAACACACCACCTGTGATCCTATGAAAGCATCCAGAATTGAAGACACCTATGAGGGGAGGGAGAGAGAAAGGACTAAAAATATAGAAGGATTAGAAACATATTCCAAAGAAAAGATAAATTTCCAGATTCATCCCCTCCTTTCTGTTCCTCTTACTGCCTAGAACAAGCTATGCTCTAGAGAAGTTGTTTATTGTGTTCTGTGGCCTTAGAGTAGACACCATTAAGGTATGTGTGTAAGAGAGTGTGTGTAAGTGTGTGTGTGAGAGAGAGTGAAAAAACAGGGACTAAGTGAAATTTATGCAGAACAGTTGTATTCGCATTTCCTGCACATGCTTTTTAGAACACTAATGGCCAAATTATGTGTTCTGTAGGAGATAGGAGACTTCTTGGGGCTGAGAGGTGCTGGTGCTGGAAGATAATGACCTGCACAAGAGATAATCCCACCAATCATCCTAAGCCATTGCTCACAAGTGAATAGGCACCACACATATAGACAAAGTTCTGAGTCAGCTTTAAAACACCCTTATCTTACATGTGAATAAATAGCTAAAACTCAGGAGCTGCTTGACAGAAGTATGTAATACAAAAGACAACCAAGGTGAAAAAAGATCACAGAGGGAACAGAAAATTGGAAAAACCAGAGTTGGTGTGAGTGTGTGTGTGCTTACCAATACGAAGACCAGATAATCAAGCCAGATGCAGGTGAATCCAAGAGCTTGTCCAATCTTATTTACTAGTAATTTCTGACTAACAACGAGTCTCACAAGCAAGACAGGGGGACTAGGACATTGAGTCTGACTCCGTAGGTCCTTTCTCCTCACATCTCCCCTGTGCTTTTGGTCCCAGGATCAAAGATAAGGTCTCTAATCATGTGTGCAGTCACCTCGGGTGAAAGGGAGTATTCTACTTTATGAAATCTTCATCTTCCATCTACATAAGCATATAGTTTACATGTCATTTTCCAAGAAGCCTTGTACTATAAAACCATAGATGCTACACTTGTTTAACATAAACAGTCCAATAAAGGGGCCATCCTGCTAAAAGAATTTTATAGATAAAAACTGCACTTCTGCTGTTATCAATAGTTTGCTGTTTATCAGTAATTTTACAAGAAGATTAGACAAGGCCACTTTTATTTCCTCCCTCTTCCCCTGCATCATATAAGGGAGAAAAACTGAATTCAGGCAAACAAGGGCCATGATAGACATACATGTGTGCAACTAAAAACAAATGATTGTGTAATTATGGGATAAACTAATATTTTTGAGATTGAAAAAATTTCCTATTTTTTGGAAAGTGGTTTATTTAGGTAGAGCATTATATATAAAATAATGAATATATGTCATACAACTCATTGTAATGAAATTTGTTTCTTAACTTTAAAAAGTTGAATATTATTTCTGTCATCCATGTCTTCCTTTTCTTTCTTTGATATAGGTATCTTATAAATTAAATGTTTTATATTATGCATAAAGGAATAATAGGTAAAAATCTTAAATTTTTACATAGTATAAGAACAAATGCATAACATTAATAAAGATATTCAATCCTATACCATCAATTAGTCTGATTTTTAAAAAATTTCTAGTATATGTCTTCTTGAAAAATAATCCATAGATGTGTTTTGAGACACATTGTGTCATTCCTAGTAATAAAATCACTTTTACCCCACATTGCACATACTAAATAAAACTCTTCTTAAATTAGTCAACTGTTTTATTGTTATTTTTAAGCAAACTCTTATTGATTTTAAGTAGGATTGAGAGAGATAATTATTTAATTCTATTCTACACAAAGCCTGATTTCTGCTGTGTCCCTTTTCAGTCTTCACTTGAAGAATAACTAAACTGATGACATGTGATCTTTATTCAAGTAATCTTGGTAACTTTTTTCATCATCATAGTATGCATTCTTTTACTTTCTGTAAGAGATAACACAATGCATTTCCCTTCATCTTCATTATCCTCTTCTTCTAACAAAAATAATTCATAGTATTCCCTTCAACAGTAGATCAGGAATAATGACAAGAAAATCTCAACGATATAAAGAAGGGAAAAATTGAGCTCCATCTTATCCTTATGCAGTAATGTTAGACTCATTCATTCTACTTCATCTCATGTATTTGGTTATTCAGTTATGGTCTGAGCAGTCAAAATATTTAGCACTTGCTTGACACACAGAGCTTGGTACATCACTTGGCACAACTATTAGCTGTTATTAGAAAGTAGTTTTAAAAAAGGACAGCAGTATTAACTATTAATATAGTTAGCAGAGCAAACAAGATTTTAAGAGAAAATTATTTTGAAATTTTTTTATACACTTGACGGAGATTTCTTGTGGTAATTGCAACACGTTGCGTTCAGCTAAGCTGGTTTGGAGGGATTATGTGCTGAGAAGATAATGCTCTTTTATTTCATCCCTGGTTAATATTATTGAGACCTAGAAAAGTATGGCTAAATCAAAAGTTATCCTAAACAAATTCCAAATATTTGGGCCATTTATTTTTATTTAAGCAATCCGGAAAATTCCTTCAAAGTGTTAAGATATGCGCCAAGGGAGAAAAATGCAAGCAACTTACAAAAGTATCATATTTCCTGTAGTTTTGTGACCAGAGTAGCAAATGTCAGCCTTTTAAAAATTAGTCATAGAGACATCCAACAGGGGAAAGAATGGCAGACCATGTGGGAGAAGGCATGGCTTCAGCCATCTTTCTCCATGTCCTACCTGCTGCTAACCTCCAGAAATGGTGCATGCAAGTGGCTGGGGAATATATACTACTATTTTATATAACCCAAAGGCAAATGTCAGAAATCCTGGCTTATAACTTTTTAGTTATAAGCCTATTGGAAACAATTGAAGATTTCAAACCTTCCTTGACATTTTTGAAAGACAAGAAATCTGCATTAGCTCTCAATATTCCTACTTGAGTCCAGGAATCCGAGATCAGCCTGAGAAACATGGTAATACTCCATCTCTAAAAAATTTTTTTTTTAAATCATCAGGCATGCTGGCACTTGCCAGTAGCCCAGCTACTCAGAAGGCTGAGATGGAGAATAACCTCAGTGTAGAAGGTTGAGGCTGCAGTGAGCCAAGCGGTGCTTCCACCACTGCACTCCAGCCTGGGTGACAGAGTGAGATCCTGTCTCAAGTTAAACAAATAAATATTCATAACCTGTTTTAAAATACTTTTTAAAAAGATGCTTAAGCATAAAACGATCAAATGGACAAGCAAGTAACAGAATAGTCCTAATGGTTTTTGTTAGTTCATTTTGAAATAAATATTAAAAATTTGCTATATATTTTACAATGTTGGGAAAATAAACCACTGTTGACAATTGGCCAGTCAGATGGACGATTCCTTCCAGTCAAAATTGTTTTAGTTTTGCTTTGTTTTGGCTTATAATTTTAATGCACATTACAATTTAAGTTTGTATATTTGGAAAATCCTTATATTTGAGTTGCTTTTTTGTACCTGAAATAGAAATAATGTGTTAATTGCAATTTTTCACATATTAGGTTTGTTTTTTTTTTCACTCGATAGATTCACTAAGCATTAACAGGATATAAACAAGGTGCGATGGGGCTGTTGTACGGTGAACAATACAGATATCATTCCAGCCTCCTCACGGGAGCTTTTATTGCTGTGTAGGAAACAGTAATCAAAACACAGATATAAAATTCAAAAGTGTAGTACATTCTACACAAGAAAATAGACGTGTTCTAAGAAAATATAAAAGGGAAGCCCATTTATTTCATAGAACTTGAAGAACTCTTAGGCTGTAGGTTTTTCTGAGAAAGGGACATTTTAGTTGACATTTGAAGAATGATTAAGACAGACTAAAATGGGACAAAAAGCATTCCAGGAAATGGAAACAGAAAATGTGTCTCTGCTATAGAAAAGAAAAAGAAAGCTTGATCTTCTGGAAAGCTGGAAGAAGAACATGAGGCTGTAATTTGAGTAAGGTCAATAGAATGGGTTACAATGTCAGACAAGGCTCCTATTACTCAGGGCTTGTACAGTAGTCAAGGGTGTCTTATTTTATCCTTAGTGAAATGAGAAATCTTCATATTGTTCAAAGAAAGACAATGACATGATCACTTTTAGTTCCTAAATGATTTCTTGAGTTACTGGATGGAAATTTGATTGGAAGCATAAAAAGGGAAGATGGAGACTCTGTTTTGATTCATTTTAATAATTTAAGAAAAAGATATTGTTAAGTTAAACTCAGGGAGTGGCAATTAAAGAGTAAAGCATACACAGTTGAGATATATCCCTCCCCCTCAGGCTTTCTTTAAACATTAAAATATTATAAAATTTACATTTTAAGAATCCATATATTTTATTTATCTTTTCAAAATTTTATTTTATTTTAAGTTCCTAGGATACATGTACTGGACATGCAGATTTGTTACTTAAGCATGCCATGGTGGTTTGCTGACTCTATCAACCCATCACCTAGGTATTAAGCCTCACATTCATTAGCTATTTATCCTGATACGCTCCATCCCTCTACCTCCTATACAGGCACCAGTGTGTGTTGTTCCCCTCCCTGTGTCCCTGTGTTCTCACTGTTCAGCTCCCACTTATAAGTGTGAACATGCAATGTTTGGTTATCTCTTCCTGTGTTAGTTTGCTAAAGACATGATAAAAGATAGATTAAAAAGCTAATGGAGAGAGAGAAAGATAGAAATATAGACAAGTTAATGTCATTAGAGGGGCCTCTAGGTGAGTGCCAAAATGATTTCCAAATATTGCCAAATATTTTAAAATATATATAACAATCAAATCTCTTTAAATTTGGTCATAGCTGGTCAATTTTCTTTTATTTCTTTCTTTCGGTGTGCAATAATGAAGTTTTATTTTTAGGTTTTCTGTTCTAAAGGTGTTTAATTACTAGAATAGCCCCTCACCAGTAGAACTTCCTCTGGTAACGGAAACATTTCCTGCACTTTCCAACATTTTAGCCATTAGGCATGCATGACAGCAGGAATGAGGCTTGGTGTGAGCAAAAACTAAATTTTTCATTTAATTTAATGTGACCTATATTAACTTAAATCTAAATACACACGTGCTGTTGGTGAGTTTAAGGAAGACTGAACCTAAACACATCACTCCGCTGCTTTGCAATATACAACTGGACAGCGTCGTTATAGAACATAGTGGCAGGTATGGAGGGAGACTGTTATTGAAAGAGTCAGTTACTGGAGAAGGAATTCTGGAGTCCTATCCACTTTCTATTTTTAATTTGAGTAATGATTACAAGATTGTTCATGTTATAATTATTAGTCAAACTACATATCTATGTTTTATAACCTTTTCCGTGTTTTAGTATTACACATACATACATACACAGCCCTAGTTAACACAAAGAGAAAATAGGAGGTAAGGGTGTGAAGACAAATAATGCGCATGACTTTTGGAAGAAACTGAGCTGTAAAGTCAAAGTAATTAGAACCTGAAATTGAAAGGGATATATCAGTCCATCTGATAGTTACTATTTAATTAGGTTGAGAAATCCATATGCTAATTAATGGGTAGTTGGTTAGCAAAGACGATATAGAACTACAGAAATTCAGATTAAGGTATACAGCAGGATAACTGAATAAAGGGGAATATTACGTGGTGTATTCAGTGGTAGATGAGTTTAGAGGTGAGCAAACACAACAGAAAGTGAATCTCTTATTGCTTGTGACTAATTTCTCTATATTTTCTCTAGGTCCAGTGAGCTACATTCTATTAATCTCTATTTTCTCCTTCAGATGGGATACCATGATATCCTGATAAGAGGGAAGTTAGTGAAGTAGAGTAAAACTACAAGCATCATAAAATCTTTCAAAACTGTGAAGAAGGCTGGAAAACGTTTAGAATGACGGAAATGGATTAGGAATCGCCCCATTTATTTTTAGGGGAAAATATGAGCAAAGAAAATGATTTAGAATTTGTGTGAAACTGGATGAACAGAACATTTGCACACAACAGTAGCATCATTAGGCTGCATTTGTCCAGTGTATTAGAAATTTCAAGGAATTCCACATTTATAATTATTTGATTCTTATATTACATACTTCTTTGAGTCAGGTAAGAGTTTTATTCCCAATTAATTCAATGATGGTTAAATTGGAAATAATTTAACTTGCTAAGATCAAATACCTGGTGTTACAGCAAATTACTCCTGTCATTCTGCTGATAGAACTGCTCATACTACATTAATTATATAACATCCATTAATTAAAGAAAAATCAAAAGCTCCAAAATTGATTTCTTCTCTTGTTCTCTTTCTTCTGTCCTTCTCTTCTTCATCTTCTTCCTGCTTTAGGAAATACAGAAGTTGATTTTTACATCCATATAGTCTGAAAATATTCAGAAAAGTGTATTTCTAGAGGGAGGTTAGGTTTGGCTTATTTTTTTTTTTACATTGTAGTAATCAAAATTGCCTGCAACCATCTCACTAATACATAATTACAAACTGTAATATTAGACTGTAGACCCAGAGAACAGACAATGGTGGAAAGACAATTAATGTTAACCAGCAAGAGAAATGTATATTAATTTGGTAAAAATGCCATTAAGTAATAAAAGAGGATAATAACCTCTGTTATTGAAAGGATTTCTGCTTATAATTTCATAGAAAAAATCTTCAGAAAATTAATTTATATTGTGCCTCCATTCTCTTCCATTAATTTATTACTTGAATACTCCTCCTTTGGAGTGACACTTAATGTGTCCCAGATTTGAAGGTACCTGCCTAGGCAGCCAAACATATATTAAGTTCATATTCATTTTGAGAATAACATCAACTCTCTTTCTTCCCTGCACGTAAAAACAGCTTTTCAATTTTTAGAATCTGAAATGTTGTTTAGAAACTCCTAGAGGTAATTCAATTCCATAGGCACATTATTGGTCAGAGGAGCTCAAAGTGATTAATCAGAAAATTTTACACTGAAACTGCAAATAGTCAAGACAAAAGTTTTATTTTTTAATTGGATAATAAATTAACAGAGTTAAACAATAATTTATTCAGACTCAAGTAAAACCAAAGTAATGAGCAATACTAGCAACCACACAAGTCTGCTCATAGCATACTCTTGGTTTAGAGTTTATTTCATTTAGTAAAATAATTAAAAATTTTTTGTCACATTATATAGTTTCCTTATGTTTAAATTCTAAAACTTTATTAGCTACTCGCGGTAGTTGAAAAATTTTCATTTTACCAACTAAAAATCACATTTCTATGCACTGATGCCCAAGTTGCTTGGCAACAACAGCAAGTGCCTCTGTACATTACGCGTAGTGATGCTGTGACCTCATTGTTTAATGGAATTAGCTGTTGCTCTAAGAATCCATAATGGGATAACACTTATAAGCAACTTGCATTCAGATGTGATATTGTTTGAAGTGAAGATATTGAATTCTAAATTTGTTGTTTTTTTCTTCTTGTTTCTATTGTTTGTCTTCCCTTTGGCAAGTAAGAAATAATTTTAATTATAGGAGCAATTGCATTACTATGTCTAATAATAGTATTACATAAAAAAGGTATTTAGTTTCAGAAGAGCCATTATGGCTTATACTATAAGTTACTGCTCTGCAAGTAAATGACCTAAAGGAAAACAGAGAACATTCCTAGATAATAGGCTTTATGAAAATCATTGTATGGGTGTGTTTCATCTCCAGATCATATTGGTTGTAATTCTCACTAGAAATGTAAGAAGGTGAGTTTAATTTTTTTTAAAAAGAAAAAGACCGAAAGAATGCCTTACCATGTAAACAATTTTTACTGTCTGAAAATCCCTATGATTAATATCTTAATTACTGTTTATGACATAAGAACTCAATGATGGGTGAAGGCAATGTTAACTTTAATCAATGAGATGCAAAAGTCAATTTAATTGTCAAAGGCATTTGCTATTGCTAGCATGTTTATGTGGTATATTTGCATAATGATTCTTTTAAGCAAAAAAACATCTTTCTGTTTTAATTGAATAGAGTGACTTCATTATTTTCTCAACCACTACTGGCTTTTAAAGGATGTACATTAGTTTGGATAGGAATAAGTGGACAATATCTTTGCCTGTGGTTGCTTTAAGCAGTCCTGCAGTAGCCAAGATAGTTAAATATTCTTTTCATTCTTTTATTTACTCACTCAACAAGTATGCCTCACTGTGCCAAGTGGAGAGGAAAGAGAAGTGAAAAAAGAAATATAATTGCTGAATTAATAAAGCTCGTAGTCTATTGGGGGATAGAGATAATTGAAAATGCCCTATATACATTTTCTAGTTAAAATTGGATTCAGTGCTATGAAGGAGCACAACTAGGTACTGTTAACGGAAAAACCAAACTCTGTGAAATACTTAAAGAGGTTTATTATGAGCCAGTATGAGTGACCATGGCCTGAAGAACAATATCAAGAGGTCCTGAGAAAGTGTGCCTGAGTCGGTTGGGTTATAGTTTGGTTTTCTCCATTTTGGGGAGACAGAAATTCTAGATAGACATAAATCAATACATGTAAATTATATATAGGATTGGTGGCCTGGAAAGGAAAGACATATCAAAATGGGAACGGAGTGGAATGGGGGAATGTTGGAGGTGTTACGTACGGATGGTCATGGGGGAATTCAAAGATTTTCTTTTTTTTATTATATTTTAAGTTCTGGGGTACATGTGCAGAATGTGCAGGTTTGTGGGGGGGATGGGGGTTATGGGAGGGATAGCAGGGCGTAGGGGGATAGGGGAGGATAGCATTAGAAGTACCTAATGTAGACGACTGGGTGATGGATGCAGCAAAGCACCGTGGCATGTGAATTCAAAGATTTTCTTATGGCGATTGGTTGAAAAAGTTAAACTTTGTCAAGGCATTGAAGTCAGTAGAAAGAAATATTTGAGTTAAGATAAGGGGGGCTGTGGAAGCCAAGTTTTTTTGTTGTTATGTAGATGAAGCCTCCAGGTGGCAGTCTACCAAAAGAGTAGATAGTTAATATCTTTTTTTAGACATTAAAAGACATTAGACTCTTAGGAGTCAATCTCTCCTGGATTCTAGAAAGTCTTGGCTGTATTAGTGGAGGTTCTCTACAGATGCAAGTTTCCTCTAAAAAAGAGAGCTTTACGGAACCATTTCAAAATATGTCAAAGAAACATATTTCAAGTTAAAATATATCTTATTTCCTTTAGGGTCTGCTATTTTTCTTGTGATGCTACACCACAGTCAGGTTGGAATTGGTATTTTATTGCCACAGAGAGTCTGCTTTGTCCATCTTGTGATCTCCATTTTAATGTTAATGCTGGTCATTTGTGCCTAAACTTTAAAAGGGGAGGATATATGATGCAATGTATCCAACCCCCATTCCCACGATGGCTACAAATTTTGTATTTCTGAGGTTTCTCTGAGGTCCCCTTGACTCAGAGGCCACAGAGACTGTTAAGTTCTCTTACTTAAGGACTAGTTCTTGTTTATCTTGAAACTTGACTGATCAATTCACTTGGTTGGGGGCTTAGTGTAAACAAGCATTTCAACTTTAAAATAAATTTTAGAACTCATTTTTCCAAATTTCTCTCTAGTTTTAGTGAGAGAATACTAACTGAGACCCCAACCATAGGGATGTAGCCTGGCATGCATCCTAGCAGCTTTCAGAAAGGGAGAACCAAACCAAAAAAGCTTAAGTAAAGTCCAAACAATTATCCAAAGATTGGCACTTTTAAATATTTGGAATGTGTTTATCTGGTTTACCATAAATATGCAGATACAGGCCAGGCACAGTAGTGTACACCTGTAATCCCAGCAATCTGAGAGGCTGAGGGGGCAAATCACTTGAGTTCAGGAGTTTAAGTCCAGCCTGGGCAACATGGTGAAACCCTGTCTTGAAAAAAATACAAAAAAAAAAAAATTAGCCAGGCATGGTGGTGTAAATTTGTAGTCCATCTACTAGGGAGGCTGAGGTGGGAATGCTGCTTGAGCCCAGGAGGCCAAGGCTACAGTGAGCCATGATCGTGCCACTGCACTGCAGCCTAGGTGACAGAGTGAGATCCTGTCTGAAAAACAAAAAAAAAAACCAAAAAACCCCCACAATATACAGATTTAGACCCAGAGGCTCCTGGAAATTTGAGAATGGCATATTCCGTGACCTTTATCCAGCATAGTGCTTCTGACATAAAGAATAAATTAGGAAAACAAGAGGGGACCCTGGGGATGGATCCCTCCCAGATAGTAGATACTGCCGTCAGTGCATACTGTTCTTCAGAAGCTAAGAAGTTAAGGCCAGTTACTATATATTTAAGAGCGGTGGGAAAAACCCCACCCAAAAGAAAGGATAGAAATCGGGGTAAGGTCTTGGGTCACAGTGTGCATAATGAGATACATCACTGGAAGTTCAGTGACCCCAAAAGCAAAGGACTCAAGGGCCAGAAGAAGAAGAGTATGCCAGGGAGAAGGCTCACTGGAAGATGGGGGAACAGGATTGTGACCCTTACAAAGAATGAGGATTCCCAGGGGCTCCCCTAAATCTTTCAGAGCCAATTAAAATTTTCCCACAGGAGCCCTGGGTACAATTGACCTTACTTACTGTTTAAAGGATGCCCTCTTTTGCATCCAAATTTAGGAAAAGGCCCACATGTTCTTTGCCTTTGAATGGCAAAACCCAGACAAAAATGTGACTTACCAATATTGTTGGACAGTGTTGCCTCAAGGATTTAAAATTTTACCATCCTTTATGGTGAAATACTGGAAAAAGAAAACAACAAAAAACTTAAGCTTATGAGGAGACAGAGAAGTACTATTACAATACATAGATGACTTGCTGATAGCAAGCTCAAACTAGGACCAAAGTCTGTCCACCACTATTTTGGTTTTAAATCATTGAACACAATGTGAGTAAAAGGTATCCTTCCACAAGGCTCAAGTCTGTAAACAGGAAGTGACCTATGCTGGATTGCAATTAAAGCAGGGAAGAGGGGCCTACTGCCCTCCGGGAACTAGCCAGTAGCCACTATGGAGGCGTCTGAGAACAGAAGGCAGCCACGGCGATTTGGGGCATGGTAGGCTTCTGCCAATTTTGGATCCCCAACTTTGGACTTATGAGGCCTTAAAAGGGCTGGACTCAGAGTTTCTGCCCTGGGCAGCAGAATACCAACAGACGTTTGACGCTATTAAAGAAATGTTAATGTCAGCCCCAGCTCTGGGATTGCCAAGTCCTTGGAAGCCACTCAAGCTTTATGTCCATGAGAAAAAGAATATAGGGCAGGGAGTGTTGGTCCAGATGCTAGGTACCCGGCAACCAATAGGCTGTTTTTCTAAACAGCTGGATCAAACCACTAAAAGATGGCCTCCCTGACTCTGGACTAGCTGCCACCTGTGAGATGCTAAGAGGGGCACAGATGTTCACCCTGAGACTGGATGTCATCATTTTTTGCCTCATCAGGTGCATTGCTAGAGTAGAGGGAGGCTATTGGCTTACTGCAGGGCAAATGGGCAAACAGCAGGCCATCCTACTGAATGCCTCAAATATCACCTCGCAAATCGTCATGGCTATAAACCCAGTCACCTTGCTTCGGACCATTGTAACCAACGAAAAACTGAAACAATTTCCTGGAAATTTATGATGCAGTTTATTCTAGCAGGTCAGACCCATCAGACCAACCACTGGCCACTCCAGACTTAGGAGCTTTACACCAACAGTCGCAGCTTCACACCAACAGTCGCAGCTTCATGGAAAAATGATAATGCCAAGCTCGGTACATTGTGGTGACCTCAGACTCCAAGTTCCTCGGATTTGGATTCTTGGACTTACACCAGTGATTTGCCAGAAGCTCTCAGGCCTTCGGCCACAGACTAAAGACTGCATTGTTGGCTTCCCTACTTTAGAGGTTTTGGACCTCAGACTGGTTTCCTTATGCCTCAGCTTGCAGACAGCCTATTGTGGTACTTCACCTTGTGATCGTGTGGGTCAATTCTGCTAATAAATTCCCCTTCATATATACATATATCCTATGAGTTCTGTCCTTTTAGAGAGCCCTCTAATACATGTTCCTTTCACCACACCTCTCATATTATGGTTCTTGGGTGGTGAGCTGGACTCCCATTCAATTACATGAGAATTTATTTTTGGTTTACAGTACAATAAGCCTAGATGTTGGGAAGGTCTTTCTGAGAAAATGACATTTTAACAAGCTCTGAAAAATAGGATAGATGAAAAGGAGACAGTGTCTGCATTGTGCTGAAGAAAAGAAATCAGAGTTTTAAAAAGGGCCTATGTGAAATAGAAAGTTGCATATGTGAAGTTTAGCTGAAGATCAGGGAGTAAGGGAGGAGTGCCATCTTGACAATAGAAAGAAAGGCAGGGAAGGGCCTGGTGCTTTAGCAATTGGTTTCTTTCTAAACTTTTACCTTGGCTCTAAAGACTCTGCAGTTGCTTGTTTTTACTCCTGACTAACTTCCCTCTTCTCATTATCTATGCTTAGTCCTCTAAATTTTGAATTCTGTGAGGCCTAATTCTCTAATGCAATCTGCTCTGTAAGGGTACTTACTTAATGGTCTTCTCCAGTGCTCTACCTTTAAATCTTATTTACATTATAATCACACTAAAAGGTATGGCTAGAGCCATGACTTCTCCCCAGAATCCTAGATAGTCCAGAAAATACTTGCATTTCAACATCTAATAGGTATTTCAAAGCTATCATGTCCAAATGAGAAATCTAGGTTTTCCCCCAAAGGTTCACGGTTTAGTAAGAAGTGCTGTAACTCACTGTTGCTTACATTAGTATTTTGAATTATTCCTTTCCCATTGTTCCAGTATAAAAATCCTTTAGAAAGTTCTGTTATTGATCTCTAAAATACACCACAAATTGATCCAAGTATCAATTACACACACTACTAACACCTACAGGACCCAGGAAAATTTAAAATAAGAGGTTTACTCCTACCTGTTAGAAATATGGGAAAAGACATTCCCTTCTTCCTTTTCTTAGAATATTTCTTATGTTAACTTTTAATGTAAATTATTTCTCTACTTGTTTAGGATGTAAGTAAATCATTATTTAAAGAGCCCTTTGCCAGGTTTACAACTCAGGAACATCTTTCTCAAGGACCTGAGAGATCTCTTTGAAATGGCAACATCAAAGAATGTATCACTCCTTCTTCCCACTTTCTGTAGCGGGTTAGGAACCTAACTTTAGCTGGTGCTGGATCCGAGCTGAAAAACACCTCTTTTCTTCAAGATATGAAAGTTTGCTTTTTCTTCTTAAAAAGCCAATTAATTAACATAGTTAATTACCTCAATTACCAGGTATATTTAGGATGAACTATTAAACAAAAATAGGCTGTCTAGTCCTTTTACTTGAAGACTAGTTATTGTTTATCTTGAAAATATGTGTAATGAGTTGGATCTGTTTCTCTATAAAAGGTGTGAATTCTTTCCATCTCTGCAGTCACTTAGTGGATTTCCTATGATGTGCATCATATTCTATTTCAACGCTTATTCAATAATAAGATAATTTTCTTTCTCTCTTACTTTTGAAGAAAGGTTTTCTGGATTGGCAGAATATTTTCTTTTAAATTATATTTTTCTAACAATTTTAATGAGGACAGGATGAATTTGGCATTTCCTAAAATGAGCAGACAAGGAAGGTCTGGTAATCTTACCACACACAATCAGGTAAGAGACTCCGAATTATCAAAAAAAAAAGAAATTCTTCCAGTTTGGCACTCTAACCAATCCACTCTTACCAAATTTATGACTTTTCTATGGAATAAGCATGAGCAATATGGGCTCTAAAATCTCATCAGAGTCACATATGGTTAGAAAATATGTGAAGACAGGAGTGTCTTCTGCAGCTCTCTCTCTCTGGTTACTGTCCCTCTGTCACTTATGGAATGAGGACTCACAGGAGACTCCAGGCCTGCAGTGGTCTAAGGATGGTTCTTTTGATTTGATTAATTAATCCACATGTGAAAGAAAGAACTTCATCTCAAGCAAAGGAGTTACTGGTATTTATTAAATAAGTATCATTCTAGGAGAAATGTTCAAAATGATTTGGATATTCAGAAGAAAAAAAAAATTTTAATTTAAAAGGTAAGGCAATAATTAAAGGCATTTTCCTTTCACAGAAACCTCCCCCTCCCTTCTCTGCTGTCCCAGCTCTCTCCACTTCCCCTGCATGTTTTTATTCCTCCCTGCCTCAAAGTGATTCCTGAATGAATTCCTAGTTCTGTTTAAGGATGCAGGAGTGTGTGCTCGGTAGGCTCACACAGGGTCCACTTCATGTCTTAGATCAGGTTTCACCTCTAGGAGTTCCTTGTTATTCACACACCATGGAGCAAGAAAGGCAGAAATAATAAAGGAACAGGATCATGGAATGCTTGAGAGCGTGGATGAAAGACTGTGTCCCCATATGAAGACTGCAGGATGGAGAGTAGTTCCGCTATTCACTTGGAGAGAGGAAAACAAACAAGGCATGCAGCTGATCAATGTCAACAGAGACAGAGGGACAAAAGTGACGTGCATTTTATTTTCTTTTTTCCATGTGACAAAAACCAGGTCTTCTCATTTGAATTTTCAGCAAAGCTGATGCCATTGGGAAGCTTCCCAAGACTCTTGGGTAATTCGGATGCATTTCTTACCAGTTGATGTTACTCATTTAAAGGACACTTTTCCCGTGCCCCTAGAAATGTTCAGGAGTACTATGCAGTGTATTTTCAGTTTACCAGCATATGCATGGGACTGTGCACCTGCTACTGCATTGAATTCTGTTATTAGCAAATCGTGATCTTTTGATAGGATCTAGAATAGCACTCTCATCAAGCTGTTTGGTGCCAACGAAGCTGTCTATCATCCTCCATAACTAAGAATGATTACAGGGCATTAGAGACCTATTGAGAAGAGTGACTAACGCCAATACTTTTAGCCTTTCTGGCAGAGTTGAGTTGGGAAATACTACAGTGATGTACCAGGAGACTGGCAAGTCTTCTGATTACATCAGTGGTTTGTTGAGGCTTTCTCAAAAAATTATTGCAATAGATCCAAAAGCAGGTCAAAATTTCCCTCTCATCCTAATTACCTTTGTCTTGGCTTTCTTGCCAATCATCTAAACTTAAGGAAAAGGTGGTAGGATGGCAAACTTGAATTATTCTCAAATCTTGGTAGTACTTTCTCATTTGGAGACAATTTAGGAAAGAAAAAGAAGAGAATAGATGAAAGACTGCTCTGCTGGCTGCTGTGCTACAATTCTTTACTAAAGTGAATAATCCTTACTCTGGCCACCCTAAGAAAATAGCAAAGTGCTTATAGAGATTGTATGCTACTCTTGCAAATGGGCAAGATGTTGGAAGAAGGGTTGTAGAAAGAGACTCGACGATGCCAGGATTGCCAGAACAAGAGAATTAAGGGAACCTAAAAGGACAAAACACTCAGCCAACAAATACTTGGCAGTGGTTCAGCATTAGCAGTTTGAGAGACTACTGGAGATAAATGATGGACAAATATATCAATATGTTTTCCTCAGACTAACTTATCTTTGCATTTTTCTGGCAGACACTGGTGCCATACCTATTCTGCAAATTCCTTGGAAATGTCTTGCTTTACAACTAGGAACAGATCCATACAGAAGTTGTTGGTATTTTGGGCCAGCCTTTTACTTATCCCTTTCCTCCGCAATTCCCACACAGATAGGTCCCCTTATTGAGCAATGTGTGTTCTTACCTTCCCTTGAATCGACTGTAAATCTCCTGGGAAGAGATCTGCTGTGCAACGTAAAATCAGCCATGCTCTACGCTCTTGACGGATGGTTTGTGGAACAGCCTGATCAAAAGAATGTGATCTGCTTAGTATTTGCCATCTGAAATAAAAAGGGTATGGCAGACTGGCAGTTCCAAAGCATGCTAAACAGCAACCTAGGTATCATTTCAGGCCTTAGGAACTGATTGTACTGGCTAAATTTGAGATATAAAAACAATAAAAATAGCCAAAAGAACAAGCCATAGTCACATATATTTTACTAATAAAACTATTTCTGGGCTGGGCCTGGTGGCTCATGCCTGTAATCCCAGCACTCTGGAAGGCCAAGGAGGGAAGATCACAAGGTCAGGAGTTTGAGATCAGTGTGCCCAGCACAGTGAAACCCTGTCTCTAATAAAAATACAAAAATTAGCCAGGCATGGTGGCACGTGCCTGTAGTCCCAGCTACTTGGGAGGCTGAGGCAGGAGAATCTCTTGAACCTGGGAGGTGGAGGTTGCAGTGAGCCAAGATCGTGCCACTGCAGTTCAGCTTGGGCAACAGAGTGAGACTTTGCCTCGAAATAAAAAATAAATAAAAACTATTTTCTTTATTGGGAGCTCAGTTATAAAGAATAAGACCAGATATAAAATAATTAGAAAACTAAGAAATCTTTAAAAAGGGACACCTATCATATAATAGTCCCTACTTCTAGTTAAGAAGGAAGGTAAATATAATACGAATGGTCAATCACTATGACATGGGATTCTTCTGGTGCAGCTTTACCAGCTGGAAATCTCCGCAGCCGGTGGTGACCCTGCCTGGGCTTTGCTCAGCCCTGGGCACGTCACAACCTGCTTCTGCCTTGGGCGCTTACATCTGGACAAGGGGCGCACGATAGTGCCTGTAACCTCGGAGGAGCCAGCAACTGGGGAGCCCCAAGGGGTGTTATGGGTCTTGCCTGGGAGTCCCAAGGTCCGAGCCCCAAGGATCATTACAGCACCCTCTCCTTCCCTCTACCCACAATTCAGCAAATGGGGGGCTGTGGGGAGAACGTGGTACTGTTCGTTCATGTAACAGTTCATGTTCGTGTTCCCAAAGTGCTGGGATTACAGGGTGAGCCACTGCACTGGCATATATATAATATATTAGATGGAACTTGATATATATATATATATATATATATATATGTATATAATATATTAGATGGAACATTTATATTTATATAAAAATAGGTCAAATATACAGAAATAGAGAATAAAACTAGTTACGAAGGTCAGGATAGGAGTGAGGAAATGCGTAGTTGTAGGTCAAAGGATACAAAGTGGTAGACATATAGGAAGAACAAGTCTAAAACTCCAATGTACAACACGAGAACTATAGTTAATAAAAGTGTATTGTATTCCAGACTTTTGAGAGTAAGCAGTTTATGTTTGCCTTTGCCACAAGGAGAAAATGGGTAACTATGTGGAATGATGGATATATCTATTGGTTTAACCATGGTCAGTTGTTATATCTATATCATCTATATTTATATCTATATATCTATCTCATAACATGTTATGTACCTTATATATGCACAATGAAATTTATCTTTAAAACAAAAACAAAGAAGACATGGACCTTTTCTGTGAAATACACAAATGACTACAACTCAAAAAAGGAAGAATAGATAACCTAAATAACCCAATACACACTAAAATAAATAAATAACCAATAACATTCCAAAAAGTATAGCATCCAGGACCAGATGGTTTTACCAGTGGATTTTCCCAAACATTCAAGGAAGAAATGGTAGTAATTATCTTCAGTATTTTCCAGGAAATAGAAACATTCCATGAGACCAGCATTAACCTAATACCAACACCAGATAAAGACTTTTCAAGAAAGAAAAAATATTTTATCCACTACTTCCATATCCATGAAAATAAATAAGTAAATATATAAATAAATGTGAAAGAAAAACTGCACACTAATAACTCTTATGAACATAGTTTCAAAAGTTCTCAACACACTATTAGCAAATGGAATCAAACAATTTACTTAAAAATTTTGCACAGCCAATTGAGCTTTATTCATGGTATGAAAGTATGCATGGCAGGTCCAATATCAGTAAATCAATCAGTGTAAGTTGACACATTAACAAACTAAAACAGAAATTATATAATCATGTTAATATATACAGAAAAGGTATTGACAAAATTTAGCATCCATTTATGATAAAAAAATAAACAAAAATTTTAAAAAATACTCTCTTAGAAATCTTGGGCTAGAGGGACCTTGTTCAACTTGATAAAATACCCTATAGCTACCATCATACCTAATGGTGAGAAACTAGATGTATTTTTAATAACAGCAATAGGGAAATAATGTCTTCTCTTACTTCTCCTATTCAGTACTCTGCTGGAGTATCTAGTTAGTGCATTAAGGTAAGAAAAGAAAATAAAACTCAGTTTACATGCTTGGTGTTCTTCCCAAATACCCATTAACTCAGTCGAATGATGAGAAAAACATCAGGCAAATGCTAATTGAGTAATATTCTACAAAATATATGAAGATTCCTCAATACAACTGAGGTAATCAAAAACAATGTCAGAGAAAAATACAGCCAAGAAGAGCCTAAGTAGACATGACCACTTCATGCAATGTGGTATCTTAAATGATATTCTGGAACAGAGAAAAGATACAGAGAAAAAGCTCAGCAAAACTAAATAAATTATGGCCTTTAGTTAATTAGAATGTATTCACATTGACTTAATTATAATAGAAGTTCCATATTAAAATAAAATGTTAATAATAGAGAGCACTGGGGGTGGAGTATACAGGAATTCTCTTATCTATATAATTTTTTTATAAATCTAAAACTGTTCTAAAATTTTTTTTAATTTCAAAATAGAAAAAGAAACAAGAGTAATCACGTAATAATGTAAATCATACTGTGGAGAAGGAAAGCAGAATTTTCACAAAACATATCTATTTTAAGTTATTTTCAATAAAATATTATGAGTCATTGCCTTTTGGAGTTGGAAACATGGTGCCAATGCTACTTCAGATTACTGGCATAAAGCTAACCAAATTACTTTGTTATGAAATGTTAAAATTCCATGTCTGGAAATTAATAGTGTTTCGGATTACAGGAACATCATAAGTATAGCTTTAACATGTTCACCCAGATATTGAAATATTAAATAAATATTTGAGGATACAAATTCAGGGATAAAAGTTTGGTATCTGAATCCATCATGATAGAATGGAGTGGCCTGTGGTTGAGTACAGTTTAAGATTAAAAAAAAATCAAGACCAAAATTAAGTAACTGAAACTACCAAAAGTCCTAAAAAGAAGGTGACATCAAACTTACTGAGTTATAAAAACTGAAAAGGCAGAAGGAAAAAGAATTTAAAAAAGTAATGTCACAGAAAGGTTTTCCAGGAGGATATGGTCAACTCTTGGATGTATCAGAGAGGTTAAATTATAAAGAAGACAGGTCTGAAAAGACTGTCCTGAGCATGGGCAGGGATGGCTTGAAATTCTTATTCACATTTTAAATCTGCAAGCCTGAGGTGGCAAATGTTTTCCTCCAGTTCCATTTTTTGAGTTCAGATCCAGTCCTTTCTTCCTAAGAAATTTTGAGTCACTCTCTCCTATCCACACCTATGGGTCTCAGGAAATTTGAGAAAATTATTTTGGGTGTGTATATTATTTCTCAGCCAATCTCTCCTCAGGCCAGGTTTTCATAAGTGCTAATCCTGGGAGAGGAAGTAAGAAGGCAAATTGTGGTCACTTCCAATTTGTGGCTTTCAGAACAGCTTTACCATCAATAGAAACTACTTTGAATTCGATTATTATTTTATTCTGCATCTTTTATCTTAATATTTTAGAACTTGAATTATATGTTGAGGCAGGAATGATTAATCAATCTAAGACCACACACTATGTTGTCTCTTTCTATATGTGCTTATTTTCCTATCATATTTAAAAATTATTGTCTGGAAAATTATAAGATGACCCTTACATTACTTCCAGCTCTAATATTACTTGATTATTAATTTCATCCATACCATGTTTATGAATTTCATCTTTAATTGGTTTTTAAAAACACCTAGATACAGTTTTTCTTAGTCCATTTGTGTTGCAATAAAGGAATACCTGAGACTAGACAATTTAGACAGAAAAAAGTTGTATTTGACTCCTGGCTTTGCAGACTATGCAAGAAGCATGGCATCAGCGTCTGCTTCTGGTGGGGGCTTTAGGCTGCGCCCACTATGGTGGAAGTCAAAGCCGAGGAAGTGTGCAGAGATCACATGACAAGAGGGGAAATGAGAAAGAGAGAGAGAGTGGAGGGGAGACAGAGAGAGAGCAGAGGAAGGTGTCAGGCTCTTTAACAAGCAGCTCCTGTGGGAACAAGCAGAGTGAGAATTCACTCATTACTTCCAGGACAGCACTGTTATTCATGACAGATCTGACTCCATGACTCAAACACCTTCCACTAGGCCCCATTTTCAACACAAGGGACAAGATTTCAACATGAGATTTGGCAAAGTCAAACAAATCAACATTCCGAAGTATAGAATCATCATATCTGTAAATAAAACAGGCGATTAGAGTGTTATATGTTCAGATCACACCCTAATCAGCTACTGTTGACTAATTTATTTTACAGTGTAGTGATCACTAATATAAGTGGAGCCATTTATTAGTGAGATGGCTGGATAACTGATTTGCCCCTCTATATTCTTTCCCCAATCTTCTGTACTGTGTGCTCCTCATCCCAGAAGCCTAATGGGTAGAGACTGCATTAATGGGCTCCTTGCTTTCTACTAGTTATTTGGGTTCAGCCAACAGTCAACATAAGCAGGAACTGGAGGAGGGACGGCAGTGGCATTGGCGTAATTATTCCTTTTGTTTGTTTATGTAGAATGGCTATGCAATGGCTAAATCCCTAAACTGGAGATCAGAGTTCCTATATGACTTTCTCCATATAGCCTCTTTTTGGTTCTAGTAATGCCTTTCTTCCTTCATCTTTTCAGGTTTACTAGTCTGCTACCTTTACTAGTTACCTGGTGTACTGCACTGGTCACTGTGGATTTTTTTTGCACTGTCGTTACCTTGCCCATACCTTACATGAAATGTTTCTTTTAAATACTCTCCTCAAATTCACCAGTTTAATTTTGCCATATTGGAAAATTGCACGATACAGTTAACAGACACATTTTAAGAACAACATCTCATTTCTCTAATGACCAGTGATGAATAGAAAACCAAACACTGCATGTTCTCACTCATAAGTGAGTGTTGAACAACGAGAACACATGGACACAGGGAGGGGAACATCACACACCAGGGCCTGTTCGGGGAGGGATAGCAGAGGATGGGGGGTGGGAGGGATAACACTAGGAGAAATACCTAATGTAGGTGACGGGGGGGTGGATTCAGCAAACCAGCATGGCACATGTTTACCTATGTAACAATCCTGCACGATATGCACACGTACCCCAGAACTTAAAGTATAACTTTTTAAAAAGTTACATTAAAAAAATTTTTATAAACTAGATCAACCTACAAAATGTGATTTTTGCTTTGTTATATAATACATATTTATAATAAATTACTGTGTATAAAGAACCCATCAGACGAATGTAAAGGCAATGGAAAGTCTGCTCTTACAGAGATTCAATTCCTGCTGTAACAACACTTAGCCAGAGCCTAGTAACATCAACAATCACTTCCAAATATGTTATCAGCTTGTAGTATAAAAATGTTTTTTTAATTTTCTAGTAGCTGTTTTTAATCACAAACTTCTCTTTTTAGGTTTACTGTGTACGGCAAGATAGAACATATTGATTACAAGAGCGAATAGAGTCAAAGCTATTTAAAATATTATGGAAGTTTATTTTTCTTCATATAACAGTACTATAAGGTAAACAAGCTAATAAGGTAGCTTTGTGCCATGTATTCTTTTTTTAACTCATGGCTTCAAAGTTTGCTCTGGAAGTTATCTTCAATTCAGTCATCCAGAGAGACAAAGGAGCCCGGAAATTTCTGTGGGCCATTCATGAAAGTGGCACATAACACTTTCGTTCCTACTTCAAAGATAGGCAAGTGCTTGTCAGGTGGGCACTCCCAACCTCTAAGGGAACTAGAAAGTGTAGGCTACAGTGTGTCTAGGAGGGAGAAGAGAATTTGGATTTCAGTGATCCAGCAGTCTCTACAGCATTGCATATTGCATAAATACATACATTTATTTGTATGATATTTAAAGATGTCAATACATGCAAGTCAAAAGATATATATATATATATATTCATATATACAAAATATGTATGTTTATGTTTATATGGGCTAAATTTTTCATTATGATTACTATGACTGATGTAACTAATCAGAAAGTAGGGGGAAATATTTCCCTTTTCTATAATCATTTATCTATTTAAGATCATGCACTATGTTATTATTAATCCAACTATTAGTGGAACTAAAAGTAGTAGGCACTTCTAGTTCCTACTAGAATAAGTACTAGATGTACTACTAAAAGAAGTAGTACATCTAGTTCTCAGAATTTTTGAATTTTAAAATTTTTTTTTTTTTTTTTTTTTTCGACATAGAGTGTTGCTCTGTCGCCAGGCTGAAGTGCAGTGGTGCAGTCTCAGCTCACTGCAACCTCCACCTCCCAGGTTCAAGCGATTCCCATGCCTCCGCCCTCGAGTAGCTAGGACTACAGGCACCTGCCACCATGCCTGGCTCATTTTTTTGTATTTTAGTAGAGATGAGGTTTCACCATGTTGGCCAGGATGGCCTCGATCTCCTGACCTTGTGATTCACCGGCCTTCACCTCCCAAAGTGCCAGGATTACAGGCTTGAGCCATTGCGCCCGGCCAGGTGTACTGAACTTTTCTATACCTACTTTCAGTAGAGCTAAGAATATAAAATCAGTTAAGCCATATTTCTTAGTTGTCCATATTTAAATAGGTTTCTTTGATTCTAAAATTAGATTTATGTTCTGAATGACCTGTATTATGGTTATGTTCTGTCTGACTGGAAAGAACAAAAATTTGCTTAAATAAAGAAATGTATTAATATATCAGAGAAGTAAAGGAGCACATGAGATGATCTGGTAATCAAGACTCTTAGAGGCGCTGTAATATCACTTACAGCAGGAGTCCACAACCCCTGGGCCATGGACTGGTACTGGTCCATGACCTGTTAGAAAATGGGCCACGCAGCAGGAGGCAAGTGGTGGATGAGGGAGCATGACTGCCTCCCATCAGATCAGCAGCAGTATTAGATTCTTAGAGGAGCGTGGACCCTAGTGTGAACCCTAATATTTTACCCCAACACTACCCCCCAACTCCCTTGTCAATGGAAAACTTGTTTTCCATGAAACCAGTCCCTGGTCCCTGGTGCCAAAATGGTTGGGTACCCCTGACTTACAGTATGGAAGTGCGGTGCAAAAGACCACCAGAATGGGTCAATAGTGGAAATGAGAGCTTTGTTGGTGACTGTTTCAAAAATGCAAAGAGACGGTCTCCAGCATGTACAGAGGGAGAAGGCAGGCTGGGGTTCAGGCCTCACAGAATCTTTAGTACACAATAGAGATACACATAGTCCATAGGTTTGGGGAGAAATCTATACATATTTATGAGGGAAGCTGAGCACAGATGCAATGGGCAAACACATGTAACACCATTCCAGGTTCACTTTGGGGTGCGGTTTTAGCATTATAGTGAGGTAGAATTTGGCTCTGTACATCAAAAAGTGACCCAAAGTGAACTGCAGGTCACAAGGCACTTTGTGCACAGCCTCTGTAAGCTGCTGAAGCCAATTTAAAGTCTGCAATTGTTTATAAGAAAATGTTTGCAAGGTCCCTTCTCTGTTTGATGGACATTGTAGTGGTCTGTGTTGTAAATCTGGTCATTTTGCCTAATAGCTCCTCTTCTTAGGGAGTCTCTCAAGAGTATGTTTGTCCTTGTAGCCATAAGAAGTTAGGAAGGTGCAATGCCAGCTGAATCCTGAACCCTTGACCTTTAGGTGACATATATCTTTACCTTGAGGCTTGTCATTGTTGATTAAGGGCCATCTATTTTGATCTCTCAGATCACAGCAGCAGAATCCTATTTCCTCAGGGGCAGGTTTTCATAGCACCTTACTTTGCATGGGTAAAAGTTCAAATATTTGGCCACCAGGAAGGCTCAGGGCTTAATAAACCAGAATGAAGGCCTCTCTGACTTTAACACATTGATTTCTGGATATAGGAGAGTAGCCAAGATAGCTAGTGGTGACAGACAGATGCACAGGTGCCTCACAAAGGTAGCTCCTTACCAATCACCTTGAACTTATTGCAATATGTGACTAGCAACCTGGCCATACCAGGGGCACCTGCTGAATGGCAGTCCTGCATTACCGACCTGAGGTTCCTGGGATGTGATTTTTCTCTATTTCTCTTCTCCTTATGTCTACACCTGACAACACTGCAGCTTCTCCTTACTTACTTTTTCCTACTTCAGGATATTTTGGACACACAGCTCCCATCATCTCAGGTCTCCTTTTGTATATATTTCTGTATACATTTTGCCAAGGTCCCTGAAGGGAAGGATCATATTGGTCTAATTAGTCACAATCAATGTAGGATGTGTATTTTGGCAAGAGTTTCATGCCATCTTATTTAAACTAAAATAATTGCTCTTTATTTTAAGGACTAATCCCCTAGTTGCCCACTGTGACCCAGGCAGCCAGGTTGCACCACTTAAAGCAAAGCATTCTATGTGTAAATAACATCTGGTGGTCGCTCTTTCAGAAGGGGAATGAACACATCAGCCACTATGAATATCACGCGTTTCTCTCCAGATCAAACATGCTCCTGTGCTCTATACAGCTAATACATCATTGTTACAGTATTATTTATAATTTTCCAGAGAGATGTCAGCTAGCAAAATAGACAATATTCAGGGATTTTAGAAAAAATAATTTTATTAAATGTTCTCTATGTTTTTTCCTCAAATTATTCCTGCAACCACATCTGGGCAGAAATGACATTGGAGAGAGAGAAAAAAAAAATAAAGAATGTCACCTTTATAATACTGAGCATAAAATTCTGTGAACCATTTTTACATTAACCACTCACTTGGGAACCAACCGAAAAAAAATAATTTACTGTGAATATGACCCATCATCATTGCTTTTCATTCAGTAAAGCCAGATTTATCTTTGTCTACAGTATGCAACATTATTGAAAAGCTAACAGACAAGAAGGCATTAAAGCAAACCCCAAAGGGTCAGTGAAATGGATTTATAGTTTATGGCTTCATGCCTACATTTTCAGATTGTCACTAATGGGACAATTACACTCTAATGACCCTTCACAAAGTGGAAGACAAAAATATAATTCAGTTTTGTATAAATTAAAACAAATGAAATGGTTTTCAATGTAGCACTGTTGACATCTTTTTCAGAGAATCATTTTTGTGGTAAAAATATTGAAGTTGTTTAGGGGAAAAAGTTGAACAATGTATCATCTGTCAGATTGTAAGGGCCATACATTTCAAGTAGACAGATCCATGTAAGACTCACTTTAAAAATTTTAACTCTATCTTAAAGACTAGACTGATGAGATTTATACTCTGCTTTTAATTAACATTTTATCTCTAAAGGCAAATGTCTTTTAATTAATTTACTCATATGTGTGCATGTGTGTATACCTATTATAAAAAAATCTTTATATCCTTAACCTTGCCAAATAATATTTATATTAGGTTTTTATAAACAAGACACCTAGAATTTATTCATGATCTTTATAAGAAGCAATAGTTTGAAGTTTTCCAGAAAGAGATTATCTATCTGGACAGTACTTCATGAAACCCAGAAGCCTCTGAGTAATACATAGGTTACATGACAAAGACCTTCCAATTGTTTATCAAAATGTGATTAAACATATGAAGTTATAAGGCTTTCATCTTTACCTTGTGCTGACCCTATTAAGTATGCATTACATAATTATTTTTCAGAGATTTGCTACCAGAGTTGTTTTCACTTTCCTTAGAAAGTTCTCACTTTGTTTCTTAAATTCCAAGTTGATCACTTTTCTGATGACTCCATGAACAGGGTTCTTTTGTTCCAAATATTCTCCATGCGTGCAGGCTCATGGCTCACATTCCCCTAGTGTGTCAGGTGTCTGTTTCTCCTTCTCATGTAATGATAATTATATATAAAATACTGTTTAACCAGCAGTTTACCTCCACGATTTTCCTCTCTGTTTTTTTCTTTGAAACATTTTTATGAGATTGACACATATATTTTTCTAATTTTCTGAATAACTGTTTCATACAGTTTTATAGTATACTAAACGAAATAACGCAATCTTTGTCAAGCTTAATTATGAAAAAGACACACATACAGAAGAAAAAACACTGTTCACTTAAAGTTATTTACTGCTTTCTTAATATAGTTTGATCTAGTGAAAAAAAGAAAAATAGAATTAAATGAATGTAGGCTGCCCAATAGAAATGTCACCAATGTTTAAAATAATTACTATATTTTATATGTTTTAGTTTATATATGTACACTACCAAAGTTAAATAATTATCATCTTTAGCTAGAATGCAGAAGCTCCAGTTAAATTTTTATTTATTTATTGAGACAGAGTCTCAGTCTGTTGCCCAGGCTACAGTGCAATGGCCCAATCTCTGCTCACTGCAACCTCCGCCACCTGGGTTCAAGCGGTTCTCCTGTCTCAGTCTCCGGAGTAGCAGGAATTACAGGCGCCCACAACTACACCCAACTAATTTTTGTATTTTTAGTAGAGACAGGGTTTTATCATATTGGCCAGGCTGGTCTCGAACTGCTGACCTTGTGATCCGCCCACCTTGGCCTCCCAAAGTGCTGGAATTACAGGTGTGAGCCACTGCGCCTGGTCTGTTCCAGTTAAATTTTTATGATGAACTCATTAGAAAACATTTTGGTGAAGTACAACAGTTGCCAAAAAGACCAGAGCAAAGTGAAGTTGCTATATAATTAGACTGGAGCTAAACAACAATAACAATTAGAAAGACAAGAGAGAAAACTATGTTAAGTGTCATGCTTAACCCTGGACCATTTACCAAATGTCAAGATTTCCATCATCTGTGAGCACCTGGAATTGGTTCATTGTAACAAGGAAAATACAGTGCATGAAGACCAACTGTTCAGAACTCTCACCTTAGTTCTTGTCACATGACCAGGAAAGACTAGGCTCATGGATACCTAGATGGTTGAGGAAAATGAAATTTATTGGGCATAAATGAAATAAAGTAAAATAACTCTCAGCAAAGCGAAAGAGAGTCCTACTAGTAGGTTTCCCACCTCACAGACTGAATCCCAGGTCACCACCCAGGAATAGCAGACACCAGGCTCCTCCGCCTGCAAATGTCCCAAACTTCTTGAGGGTCCACCACGTCCTCCCAGTGCACAGGTGGGTATCATTTGGAAAGAATCAGTCAGGAAAGGGCCGGCTTCATCCAGGATCAGCAGTCTGGTTTTTCATCCTTCAGGCTGTTTTAGGCTTGAAGCTGGGGTTTTGCTGGGGATCCTTGCCTGTCTCCTGTCTCTATCACAGTGGAACCCCTAATTTCTTGAGAAATTTTTCATGATAATAAGGAAAAGAAAGCAAACTCTGAAACTTTCTATCATGAAACTTCTTTTGTTTTGTAACTCTATAAGATGATAATAAAGAAATTTCTCTCAATGCCCCAAATAAGAAAGAAGAGATTATAAAAAGCCACTCTTCTTAGAAGTAAAAGAAAGAAGTGATTTAATTACAGGAAGAGAAAAAGGGACTAGTCTTTTTCCAAAAGGTTAGTCAACTAATCTTTCCTTGTATATTATATAACAGTTGGGAGAGGGTATTATTCTGAGAGGAGAGTGTCTCAGATCTTCTAAACAGTTCCAGGAAAGTCATCTAATCAGTAGAAAATGATTATTTCTATGTGTGTGGTTTTTTTTTTTTTTTTTGGTATCTAGTATTATCTAACTGTTACTTTTGTTATCAAGAGTAGAAAAACATGGATGCTACTGAAAATTCCCCCAGTTGGTATCTGTAAGTTGAAGTTCTCAACCTTCCTTTTATTCCCTTAGAAATATAACCTAACAATTAATTTTGGATTTGTCAAGGAAAAAGTTGAGTCTCTCTAAAACTTTTGGGAAAAAAAAGTCCCCCTTTTGCTATTGGAAACTATTGTAATTGTTATCTACAGTCACCCTGCAGTGCTGTGGAACTCCAGAACTTGTTCTTGCTGTCTTGCTGTAATTTTGTACCCTTTAACAAATTTAGTTCCCATTCCTGGAGACCAACCGAAACTGCTATTGCTTTACCAGTTACAACCATGTTACAAATTCAATAAGCAAGTTTTTGGCCTCATATTATTTGAATTCTCAGGTTTGGCTGTGTCTCCACCCAGATTTCATATTGACTTCCCATGGGTTATGGGAGGGACCCAGTGGGAGGTAACCGAATCATGGGAGCAAGTTTTTCCTATGCTGTTTTCAGGATAGTAATTAAGTCTCACAAGATCTGAAGGTTTTATAAACAGAAGTTTCCCTGCACAGGTACTATTATTCTCTCTTCTGCAGACATGTGAGACGTGTCTTTCACCTTCCACCATGACAGTGAAGCCTCCCCAGCCAAGTGGAACCGAAAGTCCATTAAACCTCTTTCTTTGTAAATTGGCGAGTATCAGATGTCTTTATCAGCAGTGTGAAAATGGACTAATACTCATACCATACAATTAATAATGTATTTACTGAAGCACTATTTCTTGACATCTATGTCACTATATTCATTTATTTCTAACTCTATCAATGTGTCTGGTTTTTGCTGATTTCTTGTCTACCTGATGATAAATAATAGCTTTCCAAAACTAGTTTTTTTGTCTTTCTTCTCACAATTTTTCCCATTATTTGCTTAAATGTTATCCATATTCCAATTGGCATCTCTACATGTAACCACAAAATTGACGTTACTATTTGTATATATTAAGGGAAATTCAAAGCTAACAGGATCAGAACTGAACTCTTGCTTTTGATTTTGAAATCTCTTTTAGTTTTCTCTAGCAGACGAAGCTTCAACTTCATCTTCCAAGGCGAACATGTCCCCACACTGATCACCTTCCTTCACACTCATCTCATTCTCACCCACTGTTACTACCCTCCCCACCTTGCCAATAGCTAATCTGTATTTAAGCACAAAAATGAATATAACCAAGATATATTATGACATTCATTTTCATATTTCTCTACTGCATCACTCTGTCTCTACTGAATTAGTTGAAACCAACCTCATCTGCCTAGGCCTCTATAATAGCAACTTTGCTGGTGTTTCCAGTTTCATTCTTGCCTCCCTTTTGCTCCTTTGTCTTAAATCATACTCCCAGAGAAGCTAAAGTCTGGGAGAATGGTTTAAGACAAAAATGTTTTTGTCTAAAATGTAGTTTCAGTGTAAAAATTAAATCATATAATCTTCCTTTTAAGACCCCTCAATGGCTTCTCTTTTTCCTTACAATAAAAGGCAAAATTGTTGATAAGGTAAACAGGATTTTCCATCCTCCAGTCCCGCCCAGGCTCCTTCTCTAATGTGGTAACCTTCTCATTAGCCACTCTGATGTCCTTTCAGTTTCTTAATTAACAAAATCTTTCCATCCTGATGGTTTTTGAATATGCTATTCCTTCTTGAAAATTATTTTTTTACATTCAACTAAGGTGGACAGAAAAAAAAAGAAAATTAATTTTATAGGTATTCTCTGTCTCAATTCTTCTTAATTGCATGTCTCATCAAACTTTTCACTCAATAGGACCTCCTCTAGTTTTCTTCTAATTAAGTTTGTCCTGTTAGAGTGTCTATTATATTCTGCAGTTTCTTTTGCAGTATTCATTATCAACTTTTCTTCTTTTCCTATCTAATTTTGTGGATTTGACAAATTCTATTCTCTCTTTTAGGTTATTACCTTCAAAAGTCAGAGGCTGTGTCTTTTTTATTCATCATGGTGTAATTTTAGCAAGTGATCCAGAATCTTGATTATAGATGAAATTTTGTAACCAAAAATAAGTAAAAGGATGGATATGTTTATTGGATCTATTCTTATCTACCTCAATAGATATTTAAGACTAGATATTTAAGATTATTTTCAAAATGAGTTAAGCAGGGTAGGAGTCCTTGGCAAAGATGAGACTAGAACGTATTGGACATGCAATGTCACAGCACATGTTTTTCATATGAATATGAGAAATACTTTTCCCCATAAATGTCTCTCAGTGTACTGTAATAAAATGTCAGCAAAAAGGACAAATGAAATATTAGGACAAATGAAATATTGTAATACATGATATATATTATATAGCCATGCTCAACATGAACAGTTTCTTTTTCTGCAAAGTTACTATCATTAGCAAGATATTCTACTGATATTTATCCTAATCTTAATAATTATTTTTACCTACAACCACAATACAGAGCATCTATGGCTCCTCAAAACATGAAAGTGTCAAACCAAACTGTTTTCTTTCCTATTTAAATTTCTATTTTTAGATTTTTATTGTTATATTCAATGCCTCCTAATTTATGTATATATAAACAAATTATTAAAAAGTTGTGATTTAGGAAAACACATATATGTATATATGTATACATATGCACATATGTATATACAAAAAAGATGTCTAGTTAAGCATAAACCATATTTTAAATAATTAATAAAATGGGTTAAAATTTAAATATAGAATGTTTTCATCTATTATCACAGAAGATATCTTTTGTGTATCTGGTAATATCGATGGTATTATAATATTAACATTATACATTCCATTATGTCACTCCCTCATTTGTAAATTTCCTGTGTATTTAATGACTTCTTTCTATATATTAGAGCCTGGGAACACTGTGAGACAAATTCCTACTCTCAGATATTGACATTCTAGAATGAGTGTTCTAGATTTCCACATTTGGTTAAAAAATTTGTTAGTAAATAAAATGAGTCCTAAAACAGGGCACTAGTTCCTTGCAGCAACAGAGCCTGCAAAATGATGTAGAACATGATTTAAATATGCTTATTACAACATTATTTGTGAGAGGAATTTAAAACAAAGAATAATCAAATTTTTTTAAAAGAGAAAAGATGAAGGACATTTGATCAACTATTCTTCTAAAATAGCTACATCAATGAATGGGACAGCAGGCCATATAACGTACACAATGAGGACTTCTATGTAGACCTTGTGATGTTTATGTGCAATGCTGACGTCAACACAAAATGCTTTAGAAATAAAGAATAGATATTTTTAATGCAGGATTAACTCAAAAAAATAAAAACTAGGACAAGACTGAAAGGAAACAGGAAGATATCTCCAGATGTTAGATATTAGTAATTTATTTATGGTATTTTTTGCATTAAAATAGGGCAAGATAATACTTTAAAAATTCCTCACCTATGCAAACAATGTTTCTTGCTTTCATTTTCTACTATAGGAATATAAAACAGTCTTTGTTTTAAATACAGTATTTTATTTTCACTTATTAAAATCACATTTGATATTATACGGTTTTAATAAGGCCAAGACAAAAAGTCAATTCATAAATAACAATGTCAGTGTCTACATATACAGTGTAAAAATTAAGGAATGATATTATCTAATTTTTATAAACAAACAAAAGCCCACATATCCTCAAAGCATTGGTTTAGCAAGCTACTTGAAAAAAGATCTTTGTTGTGAATATAATTGCTTATTGTAAAACCAAAGTTAGTTACCAGCAGTATCAAAGAATTTCTCAAAGACAGCATAAAGTGTGGTATTTTTAAATAACTTTCTTTTATGGAAAAAAAAAGACTGATAGACAAATTATTGCATTTTCAGTCAATCATGCTAATTTTATTTTTCTTAACTTATTTGTCTGTTATTGGTCAGTACACAGTTTATTCTTAAGCAGTGAAATAATATGTTTTCATCTTTAAGCACACAAAACTAATGGAAGTGTGTTAGAATCTGCCACCTGTTCTGTGTTTACCCTTCTGTTTTTTACTGAAAAACACCACTCTTTATAAATCATCAGAATTGTATAAAGCATCATTTTTATATATTCTCCTTACAGTATACCCTAAAGCTTGATGAAATACTTCTTTAACAATTTTCCCATTAATAAAAGTACCTAGACCGAAATAACCAGCATCCCTCCTTGTCCCTGTAACTTCCTGATCTTCACCGTTTGAAACATTAAATTAATACCAAGGCTGGGGCTCAGCGCAACGCCAGCATCTAGGCTCAGTATAGTGCCTGTCCAATACAGCAATCTAGCAGTTCTCCGTCAAGCAAGTCTGCTATTGGTGCTATGCTAATCCTGGGCCATAGTTGTACCTGCTGATTTCTTAGATAATTCCTTGTCTTTGTATCTTATCCTCACTCTTTCCTAAAGTTGTAATAACTACAATCTCTTTTGGGTTGTCTTTTGTTTTTGCTGGAAGAAATATGTAGATGCCTAGATCCCTATCTGGTAAATTCTGATAAATGGCAAAGTTTGAAAGTCATTGCATTTACCTCACTCCATTAGTCAAAAAATGCAATTGCCAAAATGATTACATTTTCTTTTTGGTAAAAGGAAGTAAATCTTTCATGTGATTAAATTCCCATGATTATTTCAGAGCTTACATGGCTGGCAATGAGCTGAACAAAAAATGACTTTTTATAAATAGATTTTGTTGTTAAAAAATGTTTGTAAAATAGAGATTCAGTTATTGAACCTATCATTAAAGTAATGTTTGTCCAGGAGCAAACATGAAGAAATAATGATTTAGAATTGTAACAGAGGTTCTACTTTTGGACAGTATTCATAGTCAGCAAATTTGTTGACAATCTTTATAGCCAGCAAAGTGTAACATTCCATAAACCAATATTTAAAATATTCTGCATTTTAAGTAAATGAACCAAAACCTATGTAAATACAATAAAGTTTCAAATAAAGTATTGACTGTCTTGTCACTATATGTAGATAAACATGGTTTTTGAACAACAGAACCTGAATGATTCCTTTATGATTTTTTAATTAGGATCAATTAATTAACCTGTTATGAGACTGTGCAGCAGGTGTCTACCTGATGATATCAGTTAAAATGATTATTCTAAAAATAGTGCATTAATAAATCAATATTTTATAGGATTTATATGTAATTAATGTGATCTAGAAATACTCATCAAGTGTCTTTAACATAGTTATATAAAACTGCCTTTCTTGCAATGATTTTAAAGTTAGTTGTGCAGATCGTAATGAAGTTCTTTTTTCTTTTTTTATGAGACGGAGTTTCGCTCTTCACTCTTTCACTCTTGCTTCCCAGGCTGGAGTATAATAGCACTATCTCAGCTCACCACAACCTCAGCTTTCCGGGTTCAAGTGAATCTTCTGCCCCAGCCTCCCAAGTAGCTGGGATTACAGGCACCTATTTTTAGTAGAGATAGAATTTCACCATGTTGGCCAGGCTGGTCTCGAACTACTGACCTCAGGAAATCCGCCTATCTTGGCCTCCCAAAATGCTAGGATTATAGGCATGAGCCACCTCACCCAGCCCATAATGAAGTTCTAAAATAAATTGGTTTAGTTTTAAAATTGTAAATTTTAAAAGATGGACAGAAATGAACCACAAAAGAAAGTTAAACAAATCTATAAGGCCATGTCTAACATGTTATTTCTCATAATGGATTATCAAAGAAAGCATCTTCATCACAAAGTATACACGTTAATGTAACAATATTTTGCACAAATAATATTTTTAACACTATACAAATATTTAGTGTTCCTTAAATATAATCATTTTTATTATGTTCCTATCTGGAAATAAAAGTAAATAATGCAATATTAAATAATGTAAGGATTCACTTTTATTTTTTGCTAAAGTTAAACTACTTTTTCTTTTTTCTACTGATTCTAGAATATTGATTTGTTATTTACCAGTTAGCATGTAAACAAGTATAACTTCATATTTTAATTTTCATTTTGGTAATGAAACATATAATTGAAACTATTAAATATAGTATTTGAAATATTAACATGTATTGGTTCATTCTCACACTGCTATAAAGAAATACCAGATACTGGGTAACTTATAAAGAAAAGAGGTTTAGTTGACTCACAGTTCCACAGACTATACGGGAGGCATGACTTGGAAGCCCTCAGAAAACTTCCAATTATGGTAGAAGGCAAAGAGGAAAAAGGCAAATCTCACGTGGTTCCAGCCGGAGGATTAGATAGAAGGGGGAGGTGCTACATACTTTCAAACAACCAGATCTTGTCAGAACTCACTCATTATCATGAGAACAGCAAGGAGGAAATGAACATTTTGTTATACGTTTATTGGCTACTTGTATGTCTTCTTTTAAGAAGTGTTTGTTCGTGTATTTTGCCCATTTTGTTAATGGGGTTATTTGTTTTTTGTGTGTTTATTTATTTAAGTTTCTGGATGTTAGATCTTTGTCAGGTGCATAGTTTGAGAATATTTTCTCCTATTTTCTAGGTTGCCTGTTTACTCTGTTGATGGTTTCTTTTGCTATGCTGAAGCTCTTTAATGAAGTCCCACTTGTCAATTTTTGTTCTCATTGCAATTGCTTTTCGGGACTTAGCAAAAAAATTTTTTGCAAAGATCAATGTCAAAGAAGGATGTTTGCTAGGTTTTCTTCTAGGATTTTTAAAAGTAATTTGAGGTGTTATATTTAAATCTTTAATCCATCTTGAGTTGATTTTTGTGTATGGTGAAAAATAAATTCTGTTCTTCAGCACAGGACTAGCTGGTTATCTCATCACCATTTGTTGAATAGGGAGTCCTTTCCCCATTGCTTTTGTCAGCCTTGTTGAAGATCAGATGGTTTTAAGTGTCTGACTTTATTTCTGAGTTTTCTATTCTTTTCCGTTGGTCTATGTGTCTGTTTTCATATTAGTAGCATGCTGTTTTGTGTGACATACTATAACCTTACAGTATAATTTGAAATTGAGTAGTGTAATGCCTCTGGCATTGTTCTTTTTGCTTAGTATTGCTTTGGCTATTTGGGCTCTTTTTTAGTTCTCTATGAATTTTAGAATCATTTTTTAAAATTTTGTAAAGAATGAAATTGGTAGTTTGATAGGAATAGTGTTAAATATGTAGATTGCTTAGGGCAGAATGGCCATTTAAACAATATTGATGCTTCCAATCCATAAGCATAAAATGTTTTTTTCTATTTATTTGTGTCATCTCTGATTTCTTTCATCAATGCTTTTAGTTCTCCTTGTAGTAATCACTCAGTTTCTTGATTAGCAGTATTCCTAGGTTTATCATTTTTGTGGCTATTGTAAATGGGATTGTGTTCTTGATTCAACTCTCAGCCTGGACATTATTGATGTATAGAAATGCTACTGATTTTGTACATTGATTCTGTATGATGAAACCTTATTAAAATTATGTATCAGTTCTAGTAGCCTTTGGCAGAGTCCTTAGGGCTCATAAGTATAGAATCATATTACAGAACATGAATTTTTAAATTCTCATGTCCGTAAATTTGCCTGCTGTTATTGAAATTAATGCTCCTGTTTTAGCATAACCATATAATCTCTGGTATATTATTTAAATTTATTAATTATAGCCTTGATATTTTACTACCTGTAAACTTTACACTTACGCAAAATCTCAAACATTAAATCATGAAGTCTTGCTTTTTCATTTTAAAATATTTGAATATGACCAATTATATCTATAGGAAAAAATCACTCTAATAGCTCCTTAAAATTAGAAATAAGTTTATCTATAGCTTTAATGATATTTCTCTTCACTCATAACATTGACAAACACCTTTCTTCATTTCATAATATGTATGCTGGAAATACACCATACACACACACACACATATACACATTCCCACACAAATGCTTAGATTGATGGATGAATAGATAGGTAGATACATACATCCATAGATACGAAGATAGCTAGATAGATGTCAATGGATTTTCTGTTGTGGTGTCTCCTTGAGGATATTTCATAATTTCCCATCAATCATATCATTTCATGGTATTTTTAAAGCCATGTGTACATGTACTGTTTCAAATAAATATAAAAGTAGAGTTGCATATGATATCACCTTATAAAATTATTCTACAGGATGGTTAAGGGCAGATATTGTTACAACTCCTCATTGACATAAAATATTAACCATTTTAACATCAGTTATCATGCTATTCTATTATGTAGCAACTTGTTCAATTCTTATTTCCCATCACAGATATGTTTATTACCATATGGTGTAGATATAATCGCAATTTTTTTAGGGATGTGCTCCACCTATAATTAATTCTTAAAATATATAAAAGTTTCAAACTAATATCAGAGAGAAAAGGTTCATGTATATTAATAAGTTAAGGAATATGTAGAATATTAAAACCTGAAGAGAGAATTTTTAAAAAGTAATTGCTTAAATAAGTTATAAACAACATCTAAATAAGAGAATAATTAACCAAAAAAGTGACTGACAGCAGTGTTTAAAGATCAGAATGAATTTATTTTATTTTGTGAATTTTACTTATATATGCCATAATTTTATCATTCAATGAAATAATATTAATCTTCTAGTGGGTTCTAAACATATCATTTTATGCTTTTTTTTTTTAAATAAAGGACACTCCTCTAGTACTTTCTTGAATAATATACAATGTAATCTCTTTACCTAGAGATAAAAGTTTACTATTTGTGCAATTACTCTTGTTTCTAATTTCCAAATAGTTTTCAAAATTATTAATAAGTCTTGATTACAAAGGATTTTCCACTTTCTACCCTCCTATTAAAATGTTATTTGAGTACGTATGAATGTGAATATACACATAGATTTTCCTAAGGTCAAGTATAAAGGATATTATATCCATTATATTTGAGACATCAGTAAAATATTTAAATAAGGAATTTCAATGTTCAAAAGTTTTAGATATAGAAATTTCATGATCAGTTTTATGTCATGTGAAATTTAAGTATACAGGACAATTACTCAGACTTTGAGGTCACAGTTAATTTAGGTAGGAAATGAAAGTGTAGGAGAAAGCTTAGGAAATCATTTAAATAAAAACTATTTTTTTTCCATTAAAAGAGATTTTTTTTTATTTTACTATATAACATAACTGAGACTTACCTTAGACTTTATTTTTTATTCTTTAAACTTTAATCGAAATGAAAGACAAGAAAACATGTGTTACGGAATAGGTGATACTGTAGATGTGTTATTAATTTCAGTTAGAAGGGATTCTAAACTAGAGGTAACTGCATTGACCAAATTTTGTTTGAGGACATTATTTACATATTGTATTGATTCTTCTAAGACTTAGGTGGAGGATAGTTTAATGCATTCTGTACTAAATGGAAACAGTTTAACCAAAAGCTAATAAAATTTACAGTGATTTTAATTGCAAATTCACCTAAGCTTTAATGAATACTAACTCAGACCATTGAAAATGCTAACAGAAACTAATTTTTTTTACACCCTGCTCCCAGAAAGTAAGATTTTTTAATAAATATTTATTTAGCCTAATAAGTGTTTAAAATTCATGTAAATATACTTACAATAATACTTAAAATGGATATCAGCTTCTGGAGGGCTATTTTACTATTGAGAACATATTTAATAACTGCTATTAGGAAATCCTACTGCCTGTGAAATATTATTCACTACATCTCATTTAGTACGATCTATTTTAATTATAATTTGGAGAAGCCTAATCAAGCGTTTTCCCTAAATAAACAGACCAATAAGATTAGACTGCATTTCTCCTTCTGAACAATTTGCTATCCTCCCAAAAGCTGCAAATGGATCTTTAACTTTCAAATAGAGTTTATGCAGAAAGGTCGATCTGTATTGATGTAACCTGCTCTTCCACACAGTCCACTTATTTATCAAAGAGGCTTCCTAAATTAATGAAAATAGGGTTTAAACATTCTGTGAACTATCTGTAATATGTGTATTGCTTAGGTGAAATACAGACTATGTAGCATATTATGGGAACAAATCAATTTTATCCAATTGCATTTTAGTTCTCTGACCACTAATTGCATCTAATCAGGGATTTTTGCTTCTCAGACAACTTCCAGACTACAATCAATAAGAATCTCCCTACTCTGGCCTTATTTCTGTATAATATTTTTTCCATGCTGAGTTTGTGATAAAGACATCTAAAGATTTTAGCATTCTTTACACATTTTCTTATTGAAATGCAGTTTCCTCCCCCAAAGCCTCTTCTTCATGTCCAATATCAGCTAGTATTCAGGGTGGATAATATGGTTTGGCTTTGTGTCCCCACCCAAATCTCACCTTGAATTGTAATCCCCATAATCTCCTCCTGTCAAGGGCAGGACCAGATAGAGGTAATTAGATCAAGGAGTCGGGTTCCCCCATGCTGTTCTTATGAGAATGAGTGAGTCTTATGAGGTCTGATGATCTAAAAGCATCTGGCATTTCCCCTGCTTACACTCACTTCATTCTGCCACTCTGTGAAGAGATGCTTTTCTCCATGATTGTAAGTTTCCTGAGGCTTCCCCAGCAATATGGAACTGTGAATGAATTAAATTTCTCTCCTTTGTAAATTACCCAGTCTTGGGTATTTTTTCATAGCAATGTGAAAACAAATTAATACAGTAAATTTGTACTGCAGAGAGTGGGGTGCTGCTATAAAGATACCCAAAAAGTGGAAACGACTTTGGAACTGGGTAACAGGCAGAGGATGGAACACTTTGGAAGGCTCAAAACAGACAGGAATATGTGGGAAAGTTTGGAACTTCCTAGAAACTTGTCAAATGGCTTTGACCAAAATGTTGATATTGATATGAACAGTAAATTCCAGGCTGAGGTGATCTCAGAAGATGAGGAACTTGTTATAAACTAGAATAAAGGTAACTCTTGCTATGCTTTAGCAAAGAGATTAGCAGCATTTTGACTCTGTCCTTGATCTGTGGAGCTTTAAACTTAAGAGTGATGATTTAGAATGTCTGGCAGAAAAAAATTTTAAGCAGCAAAATGTCAAGAGGTAGTAGAGCATAAAAGTTTGGAAAATTTGCAGCCTGATAATGTGATAGAAAAGAAAAACTTGGCCAGGCACTGTGGCTCATGCCTATAATCCCAGGGCTTTGGGAGGCCAAGGTGGATCACGAGGTAAGGAGTTTGAGACCATCCTGGCCAACATGGTGAAACCTCATCTCCATTAAAAATACAAAAATTAGCTGGGTGTGGTGGCATGCACCTGTAGTCCCAGGTACTCAAGAGGCTGAGGCAGGAATATCACTTGAACCTGGGAGATGGAGGTTGTAGTGAGCCAAGATCACACCACTGCACTCCAGCTTTACATTTCTAGTTTGATTTGCCAGAGTGAGACTCAAAAATAAATAAGTAAATAAATAAATAAATGAAAAATAAAAAGAAAAGAAAAACCCATTTTCTTGGGAGACATTGAAACCCTCTGGAGAAATCTGCATAAGTAACAAGAAATTGAATGTTAATCACCAAGTGGGAAAAATATCCAGGGCAAGGTCAGAGACCTTCACAGCAGCCCTTCCCATCGTAGACTTTGAGGCCTTGTAGGAAAAATTGGTTTCCTGGGCCAGACCCAGGCCCTGCCTGTTCTGTCCAGCCTTGGGACATGCCACCCTGCATCCCAGCTGCTTCAGCTCCAGCCAGGACTAAAAGGGGCCAAGGTACAGTTCTGGTCATTGCTTCAGGGGCTACAAACACAAAACCCTGGCAGCTTACACATAGCCTTGGGCCTGCAGGTGCACAGAAGTCAAGAATTGAATTTTAGAAATCTCTGCCTTGGTTTCAGAGGATTTATTAAAATGCCTGGAAATCTAGGCAGAAGTTTGCCACAGGGATGGACCCCTCATGGAGAGTGTCCGCTAGAACAGTGCAGAAGGAAAATGTGGGGTTGAAGCATCCACACAGAATCTACACTGGGACACTGCCTAGTGGAGCTGTAAGAAGAGGGCCACCATACTCCAGACCCCAGAATGGTAGATCTACCAACAACTTGAAGCATGTATTTGGAAAAGCCACAGACACTCAATACTTGCACTTGAAATCAACCAGAAGAGGGGCTGTACCCTGCAAGCCATGGGGTGGAGCTGCTCAAGGCTATGGGAACCCACCTTTTGCATCAGCATTACCCAGATGTGAGACATGGTGTCAAAGGAGATCATTTTGTATCTTTAAGGTTAAATGGTTGCCTTATTGGATTTTGGACTTGTACTTGAGTGGCGCCTGCAACCCCTTTGTTTTAGCCAATTTGTCCCATTTGGAATGGGTGTATTTACCCAGTTCCTGTACCCACCCTCCCATTGTATTTAGGAATAACAAACTTGCTTTTGATTTTACAAGGTCATAGGCAGAAGGGACCTGCCTTGTCTCAGATGAGAGTTTGGACTGTGGACTTTTTAGTTAATGCTGGAATGAGTAAAGACTTTGGGGGATGTTGGAAATGTCTGTGCTTTGAAATATGAGGGCATGAGATTTTGGAGGGGTCAGGGGCAGAATGATATGGTTTGGGTCTGTGTCCCCACCAAAATCTCACCTTGATTTGTAATCCCCATAATCCCCATGTGTGAAGGGCAGGATCATGGAGGCAATTTCCTTCAACCTGTTCTTGTGATAGTGAAGTTCCAGCATCACAGGATCTGATGGTTTTATAAGCATCTGACATTTTCCCTGCTTGCACTCATTCCCTCTCCTGCTGTCCTGAGAAGAGGTACCTTCCACCATAGTTGTAATTTTCCTTAGGCTTCCCCAGCCTTGTGAAACTGTAAGCCAATTAAACCTCTTTCCTTTATAAACTACCCAGTCTTAGTTTTTTTATTATTTATAGCAGTGTGAGAATGCACTAATACAGTGGGATTTGCCTTTTCTTACATTTCTAGTTTGGTTTGCTATAATACATATAGGAATAATGCTTTAGGAATAGCATCTGATTTACATTGTTACGTGAAAATGTATTCATAAGGATCCTTTGTGGAGTTCCTAATTTACCCTTCAGCCTTTGCTTCTGGAACTCACTACTGCTCTTAGATTATGTGTACACTCTCTGCTTCCTCTTGTTATCACTCATAAGTTTACTTAAGGTAATAATATTTTTACTTCAAAAACTGTGTCTGAGAAGAGAAAACTCACAGCCTGTCCTAAATATTGAGATTTGATCAGGCTCTAAGATTACTGTCTGACTCAGGGCTGTACCTCTGTGTGTCTGTTCAGAGAATGACTCATGGAATCAGTCTGGAAGCCAGAGAGGTCACTTGGTTTAGAAAATTAGAAAATATTCCATGCTGACTCATTTAGGTCATGATAGAATTTTCTTTTCCATGTGATCGAAGAGCTACCAAACAGCTGTGGAAGAATACAGCCAATGTCCTGAATAATACACAGCACCTACAGAGTAAAAAAATAGTTTATACCTGAAAACCTTGTCCTGAAAATTGAGTGGTCTTTGGGAATTCCCAAGGCATAGAAATCACTAGAAACAAGTTGTTCACTGAGTAAACTTTTCACTGTGTTTATGGAAGTGTGGTCAGGGTTTTATTTTCCTGAGGGAGGAAATGTTCCCTCCATCTTGCAGAAACAGCACTTTCAGATAATTTATGTGATCACCACTTAGAGGAAGCAGACAATAAATTTAACGGCTGAAAATGCAGGAGATGAGGATATTTAGAAGTACTTCAAGCAAAAAACAAAAATTGGAAAAGGAATGCTGAGTCTTTTGAAGAGGATCTGCAATGTATCTTTTTATTTTCCTTTTCTTTAAGGAATAATAATTCATTGCAAAAAGCATACTAATAAATGTGAACCTGAAGAAAGAGAGCATACTTCTTAAAACCTCATCAGATCATGGTTTGAAGAATACCATGTGGAAAGTGAAATAAACCAAATAACCAGGATCAATCCTCAGGTCAAGAACAGTACAGGACAATTCCTTGTCCCCACATTCACCATAAGGGATACAAATAAACATTTTAGTGTTAGGAATTCCATTTCCAAGTTCAATTTGTTATTCAATATATTATGTGTATTTAAATAAAATTCTTCTATATACAATATAATAACAGTTCATTCAAGGATAGAGCATTTGTTACATTTCAGTGTTCAATGTGAATAGTGCATGTGATGTGACAATTCTTGGAAATTCAGAAGAAAAAAAACCTTAGGTTTTCTATGTCTTTTGGAGAGAATGTGTTTAAATTCTGGTGAATATGAGGGTAACCTTAGAGCAGAAAATAAATTTAAAGATAGGTCTTCAATAAAACTTTTTCATAAGTTTTACAAATTTTATTTTAATGTTAACTGAGTAGGAGACTATTTATCACTTTTTAATGTTCCTTTTTTGGCAAATGTCATTTACAATGAGAAAATCCAGTATTTGCAATATAAGAGAGTGATTTTCCATTGATAGTAGAATTCTTTGCAAAGGTCAAGACTACACTATTAGTACAGTTTTCTTCCCAATGATGTTACACATTTCTTCGGCTACCTGAAGTTTAATCCTTGTAATTATCTTTCAATTCCTTGTCACCAAAATTTTTCCTTTATATATTATTCCATTTTAATTTCTTGGTGATTTTAATATTATCTCTCCTTCATGACTATATCTTGCTATATATTAAAGGAAAGACATGGCTTTCAAATTTCTCCAAATCTTATGTCTAAACTATTTATACCATGTGTGTCGAAACTCCAATACTAATTCTGTGTGTAATGTGACAATATACACAGTAGAGTTTACTTATATGCCATTATATATTTATAAGTAAGACAAAATCAAAAATCATGTTTGATAATGATTTTAAATACTTTTCATTGATAAAATTATGCATAAATAAATGACTCTGCATACTCTAAATTCCAGGATAATTGTTTATTTGTATGTTTTTAATAGTCGTGTTCTACTCAGAAAATAGAGGATAATTTAAAAAGTAAGTTCACACTTATAATGACTGCAATAAAAAGTCAAAAATAGTTAATTAAATAATTGTCTTAAGAACAGTCATATTTTCTTTCGATCACTATAAACTACTTATGTCATAATTTGTTTTAATTTTCTTTTGCTTTTCTCTTAAAAATACTGAGAAGCAGAACACAGTATTATTCAAACCTTGGATATTTGTAATCACTGTTGAATTCATATATATATCATATGGTGAAAATAATGGAATATTAATAAAGTTCAGGGTTTTAAAATAACTAACTACAAAAACTGTAATCCACCTTATTATGAAATTCCTTTTGTCAGACCTTCCCTGAAAAATTGAAAAAAAATTAGACACAAAAAAAAAACATAAACATGTTTGCAGGTATATTCATCCAATATAGTCTATCTGATATGCTAACATGACAGTCTAACTGCTTTTAAAATATAATATAATAACTATTTTATATGTCTTTTGGAGATAATGTATTTATTTAGAACCTCTGCAGCCCTTTAATTAATCTGAAATTGAAGAATCCTCTTTTGCTATGATGTATAGTAAAGACAAAAATATTTATTTATGCAAGCTAATTTTAAAAATTCTATTCTTACATTTAGTATATCTTTTTGGCTGTTGGGGAAGACAACAGGCAAAATTGATCGTTTATAAACTGTCTTTTAAAAATTATTTTGAAATAGGTTAAATAATTTTTTTCTTAATTTATCTCTGTAAAACTACTAATGAAAAGGAAATGAATCCAAGTCAGAATAGTTTTACCAATTGGAGATCCTACTGAAAATTGCAAGAAGTGATTATAATCAGTCTACTATGGGAAATTTGAGACATTTCTTTCATTATGACTTAGGTTTTCTCCAAAAGCAAACTCCAGACATGGACATGGGAACAATTAGGATATTTGGGATTCGATCTGTGAATGCAGCAAGTGAAGAGGTGGGAGAACGTGACCGAGCAGGAGGGACCCATACAGAGTAGTTATTTCGTTGGTTGTCACTGAGCCACTACTGCTCACTGCAACAAATGCTCCTCCAAATGAAACTCACAACTGTTTTTCCACAGCACAGAGGATGCAAATTTATCCACGTCATCTTGTCTCTCGTTACTTGAGGTTAACTTCAAGGATATTAACTTTCTCTATTTAATAACTGTGGTGAAAGCTGCTTGGACATCAGAGAAAACTGTGTTGCTGAAAACCCAAGTGATCCAGAAAGCAGCAATGTGGGAGGCAGCCTGTGTGTGCAAAGAAGGTCCCCTCCGGCTATCTTGAAGTCCAAGCTGGCCCACAAGATATAGAACTGGCACAAAAGGAGTCTGTTATAGTGTTACAGTTAATATTAGGCTTAACGTAATGAAAAGGCTACTCAGAAAAAAAAATGCAGTTTTTTTTTATTTTTGAGATGGAGTCTTGCTCTGTCTGCCAGGCTGGAGTGGAGTGACACCATCTTGGCTCACTGCAATCTCTGCCTTTGGGGTTCAAGTGATTCTCCTGCCTCAGCCTCCCGAGTAGCCAGGACTACAGGCACGTGCCACTATGCCCAGCCAATATTTTGTATTTTTAGTAGAGTCAGGGTTTCATTATGTTAGCCAGGCTGGTCTTGAACTCCTGACCTCATGATCTACCCTCCTTGGCCTCCCAAAGTACTGGGATTACAGGCATCAGCCACCATGCCTGGCCATAGATTTTAATACATACTCCTTTGGGAGTATTTTTTAAAAATAATTCCTTATTAAAACTGCATACTTTCTACATGACTTATATTCTTATATTTTACTTGTAAAGTTTTGCAGTATATATTGTGAGCTTTAGAGTGTTATTATTTTTTTATTTTAATGGTTACCCTTAATTTTTTAGCATGAATTCTGCATCATGAATTTCTTTTTTTCCAAATCCAAAACGTATCTTCTCCTGATGGTAATAAGTATTGTATCATATGATTGCCCACTGTATACTGCTTATTTGTTATAACTGGAAAGTTTAATTTATATTTTCAATAGTTATTATAATCATATTAGTCATTGCTTTAAAACATAGCAGCTTCAAACATTTATTATATCAGAGTTTCTGTGAGTCGAGAATGTGCATGTGGCTTAGCTGGGTGTCTCAAGAACTTGCAAGCCACTGTTCATGGCTCTGGCTTCGTCAGAAGTCTGAATTGAGACTTACCTGCTTCCAAGCTCACTCACATGTCTCTTGGTAGGCCCTGGTCCCCTGACACATGGGCTGTCCGTAGGGTGCCTGAGAACATAGTAGCTGGCTTTCTCCAGGGTGAGATCCAATGGAGAACAAGAGAGACGAGATGTCTAAGGCAGCAGCCACTGCTGTTTTTGTGAGCTAATCTCTGAAGTGACATTCCATCACTTCAGTCATTTTTCTTAGAAATAAAAGTTCAGCCCACACTCAAAGGAATGAAATAACAATAATGTATAAATACTAAGAGGAAAGGATTACTGTTCGTCATGATAGAGATTGGCTACCAATAACTGTAACTTAATATCAGTCAAATTTTAATTTAATTGGCTTACAAGTTTGTCGGATTTCCTTGAATTTTTACCTTTTATCTATTCATACTTTCTTAGTCTGTTTGGGCTGCTACAACAAAACACCATAAGTTGGATAATTTAAAAACAAAGGAAATTTATTTCTGCTTAGTACTGGAGGCTGGAAATTCCAAGATTCAAGACACCTGCAGATTGAGCATCTGGTGAGTCTGGTTCAGAGAATGCTGTCCTGTTTCTGTGTCCTCACATGGGAGAAGGGACAAGGAGGGGCTCTGAGTTTTCTTTTGTAAGGTCACTAATTTCATTCATGAGCGCTCTGCCCTCATGAACTAATTACTTCCCAAAAGCCCCATTTCCAAATGCCGTCACATAGGAGGTTAGGTCTCAACATAGAATTTTTTAGGGACACAAATATTCTGTTATAGATATTCTATGCTATTTATAGCATATACTTTATTACTTCTTGAATATCCTTCTTTAATAGCTTAATATCTGCAAGTGGCAAAGAATTTCATCTTTTTTTTTTTTTTTTTTTTGAGATAAAGCCTCACTCTTTCACCAGGCTGGAGTGCAGTGGTGTCAGCTCAGCTCACTGCAACCTTTGCCTCCCAGGTCCAAGCGATTCTCCTGCCTCAGCCTCCTGAGTAGCTGGGACTACAGGCGCGTGCCACCATTATCTGGCTAATTTTTGTATTTTGAGCAGAGATGGGATTTTACCATGTTGGCCAATGTGGTCTCGATTTCCTGACCTTGTGATCTGCCTGTCTGGGCCTCCCAAAGTGTTGGGATTACAGACGTAAGCCACTGCACCCAGCCAGGATTTCGTCTTTATATTCCTGCAAATATTTTTTTAAAATCTGTGCTATTAATAAGAGCTTAGCTAAATTAAAATTATTTTCTCTTGCAAATAGTATTCTATCTATTCCTATGGATAAAAAATGTTGATGTCAATCTTTGTTTAGGTATATTGCATTTTCTCTGATCATTACAAAACATTTTAATTATCCCTGAGAATCTCTACTTCTGTTGTGAAGTGTTTAGTTTTTCACTTATCCTTTGACTTGCTTAATACTAGAGAGTATACTTTCAACAAGATATATAATTGACTTGTTTTTGCAGAATATTTCAGAAATCATGTCTCTTTTCTGTAGCATACTGTTTTTTCTCCATAGGAATCTCTTACTTTTCCAACTCCACACATTGGTACAAAAATATTTATTCAGTGCTTATTATGCTACATGTATGCTTTTATGTGTCAGGAGTACTGAAATGATTCCACCTCTACACATAAAGATCCCTGCCTTCTCTGTCCTTACAGTTTAATTTAATTTAGTTTTAATTAAAATGATTCTTTTGATAATATGTTTAAACAACTTAAGCACACTTATAATTATTTTAGAACTGTTTTATAAAATTAATCTTTTCTGGATTCACTTCATGTCCATTAAAATGCAGTTGCCAGAAAGGCTGATTATTTGTCTGATGTGTTATCTTTGGTCTGTATTTGTAGTTACGGGGGCAGTATCTGGCATATTTAGATTCACTACAAATTATTGTTAATGGATGACTGTTGCTTTGTTGGTTCTCTTCCATATTAAACTCTCTCCTTTTTTGTGCTGAAATTTTGGTTGGCAGGATTTTTTTGACGAAATGAATATTTTGTTTGTTATTTTTATTTCATGATGTGCCACTTTCAAATATCTTTTCCTGACTAGTCCTTTTGTGCCTCCTTCATTTAGCATCCTGAGCTCCCTGAATATAACATCATCTCCGAGCTTTCGTGCTAAAAGATGTCGGGTGTGAAAGATCCAGATGCCAGCCACACGGGGCTTGATTGGTTTCTGATGGAGAAGAATGACCTTTTGTTTTCTTTACTCATCATGATCTTGTCTTGTTATAGAACCAAATCTCAAGGGAATGAGTTAGTAGTAGTTTTCTCAGCCCCATTCCAGCCATTGCTTCCAAGGTTTAAACTAGGTTCTAGCTGTGCTTCTTGAAACAGAGTTTACTCCATAGGATGTGAACCTCCAGCTTCTGCCTACATCTTAGCCCAGAGGCCAAAGGTTTCAGCCGCAGTCACAGCTCTGCATTTCTTCTACTCCATATAGGACAATTCATATCTCAATCTCTTTCTCCTGAGTTTACACATTTTTGGTTTTCTCCTATTTACCTATTTCCTTTGTTATTGGAATGCATGTCATATAAACAGTTTGCCAAATTATGACTCAACATATCATGATGACGCATTGTGAATGTTCAAGAAATATATATCATGCATAGTCTGTCGCAAAGTTTAATAACCTTAGACAAGTTACTTCTTTGAGAATAATCCTGCACTGTGCATATACTTTTTTTTTTTTTTTTTTTTGAGACAGAGTCCCACTCTGTCACTCAGGCTGGAGTGCTGTGGTGTGATCTTGGCTCACTGCAAACTCTGCCCCCTGGGCTCAAGTGATTATCATGCCTCAGCCTCCTGAGTAGATGGGATTACACGCATGTATTACTGTGCTGGGCTAATTTTTGTATTTTTAGTAGAGATGTGATTTCACCACAGTGGCCATGCTGGTCTCGAACTCTTGGTCTCAAGTGATCTGTCCAGCCTCCCAAAATACTGAGACTACAGGCATGAGCCCCTATGCCTGGGCCACAGTTTATACTTTAAAATGGCTGCTAATGACACCAAGAAGCTGCTTAGGGTTATGAGTAGATGAGTGCTATGACATAAACATTCTGTTGCTAACAGGAGAATGATTTCAAAGATGAAAAAAAGATGTAAAGAAAATTTAGGACAACACAACAGATAGCACAGAAGATGATGAAGACTTCAAGTAAAGCAATAGTCAGAGGAATTGATAGAATGTGGATTCAAGAAGTCCAAAAAAATGTAGTGAGGAATTGCAAGAGAGTATTCAGGTTGATGAGAATGAAAACAAACCTTGTCATGTTTGCTTTAGGTCATGACTAATTGGGAGATAACACCAGGCAACTGATGATATAGGTCTCTATACCAGGAAACTGATTAGAAAGAGAAAACTAATGTAAAAATGAGGAAAAATTCAGAGCTCTTATTACTAATAATAGATCCATTAGAGTAGAACCCTTTTAAATGTAGTCATAAAGAGATTTATTTATTCAACCTGCATGTATTAAGCATCCATCATCAACCAGATATCTTTTAGGTGCAGGGTCTAAAGCTAGCCAAAGTGTCTGTCCTCTTAAGGCTTTTATTGTAGTGGATAAGACAGAATATAAACATATTAACCCATGCTCCAAATGCAAAACAAACAAACAAACAAAAAAATTGCAATTGAGAAAAATAAAACAAGGAGGATGGATGCCATCTCAGGACTTGCAGTTTTAAACAGAGTGGTTGAGGAGAAGCTCATTGATGAAGCACCATTTGAGACTTCATGGAAATAAGATTCATGGTGATGAAGAATGTCCTGGTAGAACTAATCTTCTGGCAGTAACTAACTAACAGAGATAAAATAAATAATGAGATAAAATAAATAATGTAAAGGCATAAGAAGAATCAATGGGAAGGAAGAAAATAGTTTAAAAGGCATCTAATGCTTTACTAAATATAGGAGGGTTTTTTTTATAATTAAGTTTTACTTAATTTGATCTTAGAGCCAAATTTCATAGAATTATGATATTTGTAGTGAATATGTAATACAGTTTTCTAGAAGCAGTAAATAAAAATTGTTTTGAGCTTAGCCAGATATTAAAATATATTAATAAGCTATAGTATTAAAAAGATGTGACACTGAAATAAGAAAAAGCACAAATAAATAAACCTATAAAGAGAAGTTAACTATGTGATAAATAAGGTATGTAAAATCACTGATTAAAAGATAGTTGATAAATGATATTAACATAATTATTTATTCACTGGAAAAACATAACAGATCCTATACTACATGATTCACAAATATTTACAACTTTAATTTCAGATGGTTAGAAAAACATACTGAGATGACATTATAATAAAAATATTATGTACAATTATTAAAATAAATTAATAATCTCCAGAAATTTTGGAAATTAAAGGGAGATGAATAAATGATTGCTGATTCAGCTCACTAGTGAAATTTGAGCAGTCTTGTAAGAACAGAAGTAGATAGGAGACACAGCAAGGTTGTTCAAGTCACCAATTCTCGGAAAAAAAACATAAATGGTGACATACACCTCTAAGGTAGGATATATAAAGCTGAAATTGAAGAATTTTTTGAAAGTCCATGTAAGAAACATGTAGAAACATAAAATGCATATATAATCACTAGAATTTTGCCAGAAAAAAACAAACTCTGCTAAGTCATGCAATCATAGTTGCTTTAACCACGCTGGAGATTTCAGGATTGTTTTATCCAGAAATGTGAATAGTGAGGCTCAAAATTCAGGAACATGAATGATAACTTAGCACTAGATAGAAATAAAATACTGAAAAGAAACTTAAAAGTTGTGAAGTTCAAATCGGCTAATTGAGGGATTAAAGCCCCCCAATCTCAAGGTTACCCTCAGCTCCATGAATGCTGACAAAAGGTTGCCGAATTCCCTGTGGAAAGTCAACAGCCAGAGGGAAAGGCCACACCAGCGACTGGTATTTGGAGGCCTCTGTAAACTCTTCAAGCCCATACGTTAAACGAGAGTTTCCACATTATATGCCCAAATCACTATTGACATATTAGAAGAGAATAAAGACATTTTTAAATTGAGAAGCTCTCAAAAAATTACTTTTTATGACCACAATATCAGAAAGCCAATGGAAGTTGTGTGTGGCAAAACAGAAGGAAAGAATACATCAATAAAGAACAAAGACAATGCGGTAGATCATCGTGCCCTTAGCAGGATTATTCTACCCTTTTCTTGGAAGGCTGTCTCAAAACTTGCCCAGGTGAATGGCCTCTGAGCGGAAGTGGAGAGTGTCACCTCCAGAGGAAGACTGTAAGTCACCTTTTGTGCAGTTAATTAGTGCTGAAGTTTATTTGAAATGAAAGATTCAAATTCTGCCTTAACTAATTCTTATTATGATAAAAATGAGTTTTTAAAAAGTCAGACTAAAACATTTTTAAACTAAATAATTCCATAACAAAAGTGTTTATTATAGAGGACACTGAAGATATGGCAGGTAATTAGCCTAATTAGAGATTCTCATATTATTGTGGATTAGTCTTTCTTCTACCTCCACCAAGTCTCTTTTTAAAATGTGAAGTTAACATAAAAGTGTTTCTATTTTACTTCAGCTTCACAAAAAAATGTTTAGTTACAGATTCTTATTGTAAAGCAGTGGTAATTTTGAAATTCAATTATTGATTCACACAAAGACAAATTTTATTTTGGGTTATTTTGGATATGTACATGAATTCCAGAAATGCAGAGTTTTTCATTTTTTATTCTGTACCTAATTATTTTTTACTTCAAAAATAGCTTTTATATAATAAACAGCCTTAGATATTGTTTTGAAGCAGGAGAAATCAAGCTGTATTCATTCTTCTTACTCATAAACCATTTACTGCACATCAGAAATGGTTTATTGTATGTATATTTTATTTCTAGATGTGAAGCATGTGGAATTACTTTTGAATTTTCTTTCCTTAAAGGAAAAACTGAGAAACCTATTCACCTTAAAAAATATTTAAACTATTCTAGAATAATTAGAAGGGGAGAAGGAAATTTACAGTGTTTTAATGTAAAGAATGTTAGAATTCAGATGAAAAATTTCCTGATGTCATAGCCTTTTATATGTAGTTTATATGTTCCTTCAATGATATATGTCCTTTCAATTTTATGTACCATTTCATTTTAGTAAGTTTTGTTTTGTTTTGCAAAACTTCATTGCCTTTTTATCCCCTACTTTAAGCCATCAGCAAACTGCTATCCTCAAGTACAAATCGCTTGGATGCCAATTATCCATAAAAAATTTTATCTAAACAATTCTATTTCATGTTTTAAAAATACTGTATTATATTTAGGCATTGCCTTTAGTTAGATATCTTAAATTTTCAAAAGATATTTTTATGAATGTATCTTAAAATTTACCAAATAGTACTAGAAACAAGTTGAAAAATGGCACTCAAAATAACCTGATTTTTTTTTATAATTTATTTTTATAACTGTTTGTTACCTATAATAGTTAAGTAGGAAGTGTGAAGTAAATTTTGTAAAAGATGATTCTTTCTACATTTTAATGAGCGTGAATTTTAACATGTTTGCTATGCTTGAAAGTGGTAACATTTTGTGACTAGAAATGTTTCTTTGCTTAGAAACATGTTTTCAGAAAGTGCAGCTATAAACATATTTATGTGTCGTCAAGTACATGGTTGCATTGCAAAGTAGAGTTAAATAGTGCTATATACTAAAGTTGTAAATATGTTTTGGACAACACCAAAAAATTCTACAATGTTTTGAAAAAAAGTGTGGATTAAAACCCATTTAAAAAACATGTAAGTACGTATAGATAAGTATTACATATATACATGCACATACACATGTACACATATACATGTGTGTATGACTCATCAGAATGTGGTTGATGCAGCTGTAAACCAATAGAATAAGAGGGAGCCCAAGAATGTGTCATTTCCCCAATGCCTGACCTGCCAGAAAACAACAAGCACTGACGCTGTGCATCATTTAGTAACATGGTGAATAACAGTGCTAAAAGTAGGCATCCTAGTCACATTCCAGATCATCTGGTGATTAAATGGAGGAATTTTGATCATATGACTTCATGAACTTTTCTAATTTGTATATATATACATGTTAATATATAACAGGAAAAATATTTTAAAAATTAAATGGAGGTGTAATTGTATGAGCAAAGTGGATATGGAGCTACATAATGTGCAAAACAAAGCCAAATATCTGACAACTATGAAAAACGTTCTAGTCAAGTTTTTTAATTCACTTAACTACATTCCTAGAGGTTGTGTTCTTTACCACAGTTTAGTTTCCAAAGTTATAAAGCAAAACAAAACAAATACAATAATGCACAGTTCAAGAATGGGATACAGTCTGAGAAATACGTCATCAAGCACTTTCATTATTGTACGGACATCATAGAGTATACTTACACAAACATAGACGGTGTAGCCCACTGCACAACTAGCCTATTCCTCTTAAGCTGAAAACCTGTACAGCATGTTACTCCACTGAACGCTGTAGGTAATTTCAACACAGTGGTAAGTATTTGCATACCTAAACATATGTAAACCTACAAAAAGTCCAGTAGAAGGATGGAATAAAAAAATAAAAAAATGGCACGCTTGGATAGGGCCATTACGATGAATGAAGATTGCGGGACTGGAAGTTGCTTTGGGTGTCAGTGAGTGGTGAGTGACTGTGAAGGCCTAGGACATTTTTGTACACTACTGTAGACTTTATAAACATTTGATAAGGTTTGGCTCTGTATTCCCAACCAAATCTCGTCTCAAATTGTAATCACCATATGTCAAGACAGGGACTTAGTGGGAAGCAATTGGATTATGCCAGTGCTTTCCGTTATGCTGTTCTGATAGTGAGTGAGTTCTCACAAGATCTGATTATTTAAGTGTTTGGCAGTTCCCCGCTGCGCTCTCTCTCTCTCTCTCTCTTTCTCTCTCTCTGTCTCTCTGTCTCTCTCTCTCTTTCCTGCTGCCTTGTGAAGTAAGTGTCTGCTTTCCTTTTGCTTTCTGCCATAATTGTAAGTTTCTTAAGACCTCCCCAGCCATGCAGAACTGTGAATCAATTAAATCTGTTTTGTTTATAAATTACCCAGTCTCGGGTAGTGTCTTTATAGCAGTCTGAGAACAGACTAATACAACACTGTGCACTTAAGGTACATGAAATTTATAATAAAACATTTTTTTATTTCTCCAATAACAAATTTTGCTTAGCTTACTGGAATGTTTTTATTTTAAAGCTTTTTCTAACTATTCTACTCTTTTCTAAGACAGCTTAAAATATAAACAGCTTGTAGAGCTGTAGAAAAATATTACCTTACAAATGAATATTAAAAAATATTTTATTGAAGTTGAATAAAATTTTGAAGGACAAAGAAAGTGGCAAGTCAAAAATAGTTTCAGGAGGTAATGGACTGAAAAACAAGAGGCCACGAACCAAAGCTAAAGCTAAGAAAAGATAGTGCACCAAGAGAGTTCATGAAAAATGTCTTCGGGCAAAGGGTGATTAGTGTATGGAACAACAAGCGATTAAAAACACAGAGTATCATTAAACAATCTGATCACTGCTCCTTAAATGGATAGATATCACTGGACAGTCAAGTTTTTAATCCTCAGACTCTCACGTATAAGCAGAAAGGCAAAAAGAAGAGATATATTTAAGTTAAAATAATATAGTACACTCTTCAAGTGAGAGATTGAATTTATCTTGCAAGAAGGCATGTGAGTAATGGTTCAGTATGTAGAGAACAGCAATTATGGAATAATAAAGTATGATTGTGATCAATAATCATTTTAAGATAAAAACACCGACAAAATCAAGTATGCACAAAGTAGAGCTTGAATAGCTGTAAAGGATGCCATGAGAAATACTCTAAGACTTTGGCATCCTGGACAAACCCACCGTCTCCCTGCAAGAACCAGCATTTCACCATTCATTTGCTTTTTTTTTTTAAATTGGCAAATAAAATTGTATGTATTTACTGTGTACAATTTTATTTTGTCATTCCACAATGTATACATATATCAAAACACCATAAATTTTAAATTTAAATTAAGATGACTTTACCATAGTCAAAAACTGCTTTACACATGATTTCATAGGAACATTACTTCTAAATAATGCTATAAATTCCAGGAAAAGAATAGAGTCATGAGGAAAACAAATATGAGAAACAAATTATAAAGGCGTGTTTTGAATTTAAAGCATTAACTATGTGTCAGATATAGAACGTCAGTAGGGCACCTTGGGTGGCCAGGGAGAGTGGAATAAATGTTTGAAACATGATTGAAAGACCTACAAGAGAGTCAGGAATTGTAATGACAGCAATTTCACAATTCAGCATAAGGTTGTCTCTGAAAAGGATTTTCTTTTTATTTATTTATTTTTTATTATACTTTAAGTTCTGGGGTACAAGTGTAGAACATGCAGGTTTGTTGCATAGGTATACACGTGCCATGGTGGTTTGCTGCATACATCACCCCATCATCTATATTAGGTATTTCTCCTAATGCTATCCCTCCCCTAGCCCCCCAACCCCCAACAGGCCCTGGGTGTATGATGTTCCCCTCCCTGTGTCTATGTGTCCTCATTGTTCAACTCCCACTTATGAGGGAAAACATGTGGTGTTTTTCTGTTCTTGTGTTAGTTTGCTGAGAATGATGGTTTCCAGCTTCATCCATGTCCCTGCAAAGGACGTGAACTCATCTGATGGCTCCATAGTATTCCATGGTGTATATGTGCCACATTTTCTTTATCCAGTCTATCATTGATGGGCATTTGGGTTGTTTCCAAGTGAAAAAAACTTTCTAAGTTTAAAATATTATAAGGTTCTCACCAAAATACTATAAGAGCTTTGTAAAGTGACTTTGTTTCTCCTGATCCTTATAATCTCAGAACAGGGTGATAAAAAAAAATGTGTTAGGTAAGTCAGAAGGCAGTGCTTTCTCTACTTTCTAAGAATCTTGTGATTCACTTTCTTGTGAATCCTGTAATATTATGGAACACACGGATGCATTCAGAACACTGAAGTGTAGCAATTTTAACATGTTAGACTCACTCTTTAGACAATTCCAGTTACACAGACTTGACTAAGCTTCACCAACCAAATGCCCACGATAAATTCAGGTGTTGGGGTAAGAGTAACTCCAAAGCTTTGATGTGTTTATTAGGTATGATTTCATAGATAGTTTTCCAGGGCTATTGGAAAAAATGTTGAGAATTATGAAAATCCATTGAGAGACAATTGAGCAGAAACCACATATAAAATACCAGAGATAGAGTGGTTGAAAGAGGAAGGGTGATGGTGCCTGGGGCTATACTCTGAGATAATTTAAAGACAATATGATGTCATTTTGATAGAGCTCTACTGTAGTTCTAAATAACAATCCCAAACCAAGACATGATGGACATACAGGAAAGACTTCCAAACCATAGGAAATGAAATTCTATTGGATGTACCTCTTCTAATGAAAAGTTTCTTCAAAAATAATTTTTGCTTAATGTATACTCAGTTGTTAAACAATAATTAGTGCATATCCACTATGGACCAGGTTCTCATGAGTATATCAGGGAAATCATGCCTCAATGACGATCACAAGTGAGTAATGCCAATGACATCTCCAAGCAGGTTAATGCAGTGAGCACTACATTACTGTTTTTGTTTATTGCTACTTTTGCTACTAATATGCTTGGAAGTCTGGTCAATTTATTTTCAGCTTTGGGCATTCCATTTCTAAGAAGAGTAATGGCAAGCTACAGTTAGGAGGCTGCCCATATGAAAATGAACATATGAAGAGAGTAAAAATAACTATTTATAAAAGCAAGACAATAATGAACCCCACAGATTTAGGAATGTCCACATGTGGGTAAGCAGAGTGTTGATTTGGTATCATCTCAGAGAGCAGTCGAAGGAATTCAGGAAGAAGTTATAGGAATGCATATTTTACATGAAAGTATTTTCTAACAATTGGTGTTGACTAACAAAGAACATTACCGAAATTATTTGAGTGAAAGGAATTGTATACTAGTGTTAGGGTCGAAATTCATTTATAAGAAGGCTTTACATTGAAGAGGTTAAGAGTAGGTTTTAGAGTCAGACCTTGGTTCAAATGCCAAACTTACTACCTATTAGCTTTCTCATCTTGGGCAATTTACTACTCTCTCTAAGCCTGAGTTCAATCATCTGTACAGCAAGGACAACAATGTCTGCTTGAGGAATTATATGGATGGTTAAATAACATAAGATAGCAAGAGAGTTTAGAGCAGTTTCTGGTTGTGAAAAGATTTCTTATTCTATCCTTTTTAGCATTAAAATGATACACTAATGTATAAACATATATTAAGGGATTATCTTGAGTTCAGTAACTGCAACTCTCATTATTATGCATAATCTATAGCTACATATTTCTTATTTGTTAAGGATAATATTAAATAAATTTTAGATTATCCACTTTAAAATTCTGGGAAAAGATTGATTCCAAAGAATGAAATTCATAAAAATACTAAAACATTCAGTTTTATATCTTTCTCGGAATTCCTATTCAAAATCTGATTGTTAGGTAATGATGAATTAAGTAATACTTTATATCACAAAAATGTCATTTGAGAAATACTGGAAAGATATTAGTTATAATTCAGGTACAAATCCATAAGGCAGACAAAATGTAAATTGGATAAATGAATAAACTGAGGTGGAAAAAAATCACTACCATCTGCACCGTAAGAGGCATACAGTTTAAATTTACAAATTCATAAGGAAAATATGGCTATCATGGATTATTCAAGTGTGTCCTGTTGTCATCGGCATACCTTGGAAATATTGAAAGCAATGTTAATTTCAAATTAGTTAATGAACAGGAGCTCTTTCCATTTTCTCTAACTGTGGCTGCGTCAATCAGGGTTGATCAGAAGAGCAGAGTCACTATGTCTGAGATATAAAAAGGGACTTGTCAAATGATTACACTTCATACAATGGTGAGGCTGGAGTAAACAGTTTGTGTTAGCAGACTATGCTTCTGTACTTATGCTGGGGACTGAAGTCAGCAAGGCAGGTAGTCCAAAAAGAGAGAATACTGTGAATGGGGAAACCAAGCAGGAACTTCTAGCAATGAGTTTAGATCCATAAACGTAGACATCACATCTCTCACTGACTCTAGTTCTCCTATTGAACCTGGTTGGTATGGATTATCAGACTAATATCAAGTACTAATAAACTGACTTGGGGAAAATGACCTATTAATCATGTGAAACTTTCCTGTTCAAGAATCAGGCATGATTTTCTAACTGTTCAATTCTACTTTTGTCTATTTGGAGTGTTTTAATGTTTTCCTCCTATAGACTATGTACATTTCTCATAAATTTTACTCCTAAGTATTCAATAATCTTTGTTGATGTTATAAACGGAGTCACTAACATCATTTTCTCTAACTGGTTATTGTTTGTGTATAAGAATACTATTGGTTTCCATACATTAGTTTGTGTTCATAAAATTTGCCAACTATAACCACTAAGGAAAATACATCAGAATGATTATTGGTATATTGTCATTCATTGTTTCTGATAATTATTTTCAATGAATTTAAATAAATATAAAATTCTTGGGTTTTAAAGGAGGATAAATTGCTATCTGACTTTTCTTAGCAACATCACGATTAGTAATCTTAAAAAGGTGTGTTTTAAAATAGTAACTATTTTTTACAATTACGTAAAGAATTAAATAATAATATTTAATGAACTTCCATATTTTTACATTTTTCCAAGTTTAGAGTCTTAATTTTACATTTCTATTCTCACAGTAGTTTTTCATAATAATGTCTTTAAGTAATAAATATTTTTTAAATAAATGTTATTTCCTGACAATAAAGTTCCTTTTTATGTAATACCTACTGAAAGATCTTCCCTCTTAGTTGGTCATTAATTTTATACGCAATAACTGTCATCCGCTAGCTAAACCAGTAAATATTTCCAAATATATTGTAAATTTTGAAGCATTATTTATTATAAAAATAACTTCAGATATTTTATTTAGATTCCAGAGGTTTAAAAGCAGAAAAGTACATCTTATTTTAATTTGACAATTACTTTCTTCGGTTGTGTTTTTTTTTTAAAGACTCAGTCCTAATAATCTTTCTTTCAAAATGTCTTCCAAATATAATATTTTATTCATAAGGAACAATTAATGTTTTTCAAATTTTACAGACAAATCCCAAATCCCAAATTTTCACTCATTTTGAAAGCATTTTCCACTGAAAACATGTCAAGCAATTCTCAGTACATCCAAACACCTCAGTTGCTAAGCAACTGCTAATGAATTTTCCACGAAAAAGGTTTCAGACCAGGTCTTCAACATATCAAATATTCACACAGCCCTTGATGCCTTTGCAAAATGTCCCTCTATTGTAGCATGAAAAAGTAACTGCAAATAATAAGTAGAAGTTACTGGTTACAGCTATAATGTTGGGGGAGAAAGCAAGCAAAAATCATTTTAGTTTGCTGTTTCCAAGGCTTGGCTTCTTTTATTACATTTTTACCTAAGAAAATGTAGATAATTTAACACCTATAATTAAAGACTTTATTGTCTTAATTAATGTAAGGTATTTAATTGGAAATAGTTTAAATGTAAATATAATATAAGGCTATTTGAAAATAAATACAGCATATCTTTTTATAGAAAGTGAATTTTTCAATAGAAGTTATTTTTCTTTTCTAATGTTAGTATTTCATACCTCAGATATATATTTTGAAAAGATACCTATTCATTATATATTATCATTACATGCTAATATTACATATTTGCTATTCACTACATTTAAATCAGATATATAAATTTACATTTAGCATAATAGTTTTCTAATAGGCTAAGATTTAAATATTTTGTTTTAATAAATTTTGAACTCTAAGAATAATGCAGTTAATTATATTCTTACTGACTTGCAAGAAGTACATCTGTAGTTTTAGAAATTTTTCTCATACATCAATAAAAATGCATAATTCTGTAATGGAAGGAGAAGAAAATTAGTTCTGAAGCTATCATGTAATAGCTGATTGATTTTTGGACGAATAATATTTCTTACCATCAGTATCCTTATCTGTAACATTTTTAAGTTGGAGTAAGGATATTACCTTCAAAGGATTTAGCATTATTAAATAAAGTTATAGTCATAAGAATACTCTATAAACTTCACACTAATATGTACATTATGTTTATTTAAAATTGTATAATATATTGGTTTTTCATTGAATTACTAAATTACAACATTATAACATTATAGTATTACATCATAAAAGTCATGAACATTGATAAGTATATTAAGTTTCCACATATACTTATGAAAATGTCAAATAATTTTGCAACTGTATGTTCGGGAAAAAAGAAGCCCTTCAATGTCTAGTTAGTTGAGGATTTTTAACAGAAAGATATGTTGAATTTCAAAAGGCTTTTCTGCATCTATTCAGGTGTACATGTGTGTTTTTTTTTAGTTCTGTCTGTGTGATGAATCACATTTATTGATTTGTATATGTTGAACCAACCTTGCATCCCAAGGATAAAGCCTACTTGATCATGGTAGATTAGCTTTTTGATGTGATACTGGATTTGGTTTGCTAGTACCATGTTGAGAATTTCTACATCTATGTTCATCAAGAATATTAGCCTGAAGTTTTCTTTTTGTATTGAGTCTCTACCAGGTTTTGGTATCAGGATGATGCTGGCCTCAAAAAATGAGTTAAGGAAGAATTCGTCCTCTTCAATTTTCTGGAAGAGTTTAATAGGAATGGTAGCAGCTTTTCATCATACATTTCATTGAATTGGACTGGGATTCCATCTGGTCCTGGGCTTCTTTTGGCTGGTAAGCTTTTTATTACTGATTCAATTTTGGAACTAATTATTGATCTGTTCAGGAATTCAGTTTCTTCCTGATTCAGTCCTGGCAGGCTCTTTGTGCCCAGAAATTTATACATTTTTTCTAGTTTTATAGTTTGTGTGCATAGAGGTGTTTGTGATGGTCTCCAAGGGTCTTTGGTATATCTGTGGGGTCAGTGATAACGTTCCCTTGGTCACTTCTAGTTGGGTTTATTTGGATCTTCTCTCTCTTTTTTTAAATTAGCTAGTGGTCTATTTATTTTATCAATGTTTTCAAAAAGCAACTCCTGGAATCATTGATCTCTGTATGGTTTTTTGTTTCTCAATGCCCTTCAGTTCAGCTCTGATTTTGGTTATTTCTTGTCTTCTGCTAGCTTTGGGGTTAGTTTACTTTGTTTCTCTCATTCCTCTACTTGTGTTGTTAGGTTGTTAATTCGAGACATTTCTAACTTTCTGAAGCAAGTGTTTCGTGCTATAACTTCCCTCTTAACGATCCCTTGGTTTTGTTTCAGAGATTCTGGTATGTTGTATCTTTGTCCTCACTAGTTTCAAAGAATTTCTTGATTTCTGCCTTATTTTCGTTATTTTCCCAAGTCACTCAGGAACAAGTAGTTCAATTTCCATCTTATTTACAGTTTTGAGTATTTTTAAAGTATTGACTTCTATTTTTATTGCACTGTGGTCCAAGAGTGAGTTTGGTACGATTTCAGTTATTTTTAATCTGCAGATGATATTTTATGTTCAATTGTGTGGTCAATTTTAGAGTACATGCCACGTGATGATTTTGCAGAATGTGTATTCTGTTGTCTGGGAGTGGAGAGTTCTATAGATCTCTATTAAGTCAAGTGTTTATTCAGATCATGAATATCTTTGTTAATTTTCTGCCTCAACAGTCTGCCTAATACTATTAGTGGGTTGTTGAAGACTCCCACTATTACTGTGTAGAAACCTACAGGTCTTGCAGGTCTCTAAGAATTTGTTTTATGAATCTGAGTTGTCTTATGGTGAGTGCATATATATTGAGAATTCTTGTTGAATTGGACACTTTACCATTATGTAATGCCCTTCTTTGTCATGTTTGATCTTGCTTGATTTAAAGTCTGTTTTGTCGGAATTTGAAATAGCAACTCTTGATTTGTTTTCCATTGGCTTGGTAGCATTTTCTCCATCCCTTTATTTAAAGCCTATGGATGTCACTGCGTGTGAGATGGTTTTTGCAGACAGCATGCCATTGGGTCTTATTTCTTGATGTAGTCTGCCACTCTGTGACTTTTAATTGTGGCATCAGCCTGTTTATATTCAAGGTTAATATTGATGTGTGCTGTCATAATGTTGTTACCTGGTTATTATGCAGACTCATTTGTTTGGTTGTTTTATAGTGTCTATAGGTTGTGTACTTAAGTACGTTTTTGTAGTGGCTGGTAATGGTCTTTCCTTTCCATTTGTAGTGCTCCAGTCAGGACCTCTTGTAAGGAAGGTTCAATGATAACAAATTCCCTTAGCATTTGCTTATCTGAAAAGGATCCTATTTCTCCTCCACATATGAAGCTTAGTTTGGCTAGAGATTCTTTTAGCTGTGAGAATTTTGTTATTACCCACCTTCTGAAGCCTGTTTCTGTCAATTCATCAGATTCCTTCTCCATCCATCTTTGATCCCTAGCTTTTGAGGAGTTGTGATCCTTTGGAGGAGGAGAGGTGTTCTAGTTTTTGCTGTTGTCATCCTTTTTGCACTGGTTTCTTCCCATCTTAGTGGCTTTATCTACCTGTGGTCTTTATAATTGGTGACTTTTGGATGGGGTCTCTAAGTAGATGTCCTTTTTGTTGATGATGAAGTTATTTCTTTCTATTTCTTAGTTTTCCTTCTAACAGTGAGGCTCCTCTGCTGCAAGACTGGTGGAAGTCGACTCCAGACCCTGCTTGCCTTGGCATCATCCACAGGGGCTGCAGAACTGTAAGGGTTGCTGCCAGTTTCTTCTTTTATCTTCGTCCCAGAAGGGTACCTGCCAGATGTTGGCCTGAGCTCTCCTTTATGAGGTGTCTCTTTGGCTATATGGGGGTCAGGGAGCTGCTTGAGGAGATGGTCTGTCCCTTACAGGAGCTCAAGTGCTGTGCTGGGAGCTCCGTTGTTCCTAGGAAGGCTGGCTTTATTTATAAGTTCCTGTTGTGCTGCTGCCTTTTTTCATAGATGCCCTGCCCCACAGAGTAGTCTAGTCACATCCTGCCAACAGATGTGTTGCTGAGATGCCTCAGACTCTGCCCAGCTGCTGTGTGAACTGCTGTGGTACTGGCAGACTGTCTCAGTAGTGGTGGTCACCCTTCCTCACACTGAGCTGGACTGTCCTTGGTCCAGCTGCGCTTGCTGCAAAAAGCTCAATCCAGAGTGTTTCAGATTGCTTGTTTTGTGGGGGTGGTACCTGCCGAGCCAGATCACCTGACTCCCTGTCTCTGTCCCCTCCCTTTGAGTAGAATGGGCAGCTCTGTCTCCCAGGTGTTCCTGGTGCCAGTTGAAATGGCCACCCAGATTTGTGTGAGTTTCTGTGTGCCAACCTGGCACCAGCTGAAACCGCTGTGCTGAAAGCTCATGGTGGTTTTCTGCCCAGGAATCTCCTGGTCTGTGGGCAGTGCAAATTTGTTTGGAAATGTGGTGGGCACTCACCCTTGGCATTGTTCTTGCTGGGAACTGCACTCCAGAGGTCTTCCTATTCGGCCATCCTGGATCCTCCCCCCAAAATCGAAAGGAAGAAATGTTTTAACCTGATACAGTACTGATATGGTTTGGCTGTGTCCTCACTCAGATCTCATCTTGAATTCCCACATGTTGTGGGAGGGACCTAGTACAAGGTAACAATTATGGGGGCAGGTTTTTCTCATGTTTTTATTGTGATAATGAATAAGTCTCATAAGATCTGATGGTTTTAAAAAAGGGGAGTTCCCTTGCACAAACTCTCTTTTTGCATGCTATCATCCACGTAAGACGTTACTTGGTCCTTCTTGCTTTCCACTATGATTGTGAGGCCTTACCAGCCATGTGGAACTGTAAGTTTATTAAATCTCTTTTTCTTCCCAGTTTCAGGTTTGTCTTTATCAGCAGCATGAAAATGGACAAATGCAAGTATACTGGGGGAAAAAGCTACATAAAACATTATACTTGCTAGAAAAACATTTTGAGCACTCTCTTTAAAGTCAATCATACCAAAAATGACAGCGATATTCAAAATTTTATAGTGGCCCTTGAGAAAACAAACACTAAACAAGAAAAAAGAAACCCTGAGATGTATGTAGAAATAGCCAACATTTTGCTTATTAGATTATTGGTCATGTACATTGTAAAAATGAAGGAAATGCAAAAGCCTTTAGAACTATTTAAATAAAATGGTATTCAACAACAAACAAATTTATAGTGATGCACCAGCATAATGTATCAGTGTTGTACTGGTGATTAACACTGGTAGAAAAATTAAAAATTTAGCAAAATAACAAAAAGCTCCAATATCCTTTAGAATAAATCTAATAAAACACATAGTGTTTATAGAGAGAATTCCAAAACATTGTTGAAATTCTTAAACTAGGACCCAAATAAATAAATATTTTGTGGCTATTGACTGTATGATATCATCAATTCTCTCTAAATCTAACAACAAACTTAAAGGATTTTAACATGGGATTTCTTGTAAAATTTGACAAGTTTTTGCAAAGAAATATATCAAGAAGTTCAGAAAATCCTAGTAATTAAGACACCAATGTAAGCACAGGTAGTGCTAAGATAAATCAAGCTAATGAATGGTCAAGGAATGAAATGAATAATATACAGATAAATTAGAGGAGTAAGAGGGTAAGCATAGGACCTTAGAAAGTTATCCTTCCTTTATTCTTCATGACATGTGCAGGACAAGAATGAGATTACTGGGTATGCAGGTATTTTACTTTTGCCCCTTTCCTTCGTTTTAGTTCTTGTTTCACTTATTCTTCTATTTTGCAAGAAGTTCCAGAACCAAATATTTTACTGTCATTGTTTCTTATCTTCTTCTTAATAAGATTTTCATTGTGATGAGAGTGACTAGCTTTCTTCTAGGTGGAGAACTAACATGTGGATTGGTGTGTTGTCTGGTTATTTAGTTTTAAGTTGTTTTATGAAAAGACAATTTGTGACAGACACCACAACTGCATTGATGTTCAGTGCTCTGCTGTCTCTTGATGTACTGCTAGACCACCTTTCCAGGCTCCCTTACATTCAGCTGGGTCAACTAAACAGTTATCACCAAGGCGATATGAGTGGAAGTGAAGTGTCTCATCTCCACACCAAGGCACTTAAGGAAAAGAAAAAGTGCCCTCTCTATTCTGTCTCTTATCTCTCTCTCTGGCCATATACGGGGAACCCAATGGAGTACTCTGATGCCCTAGAAAGCAAAACCATGAGATGAAAGGAGCTTCAGTATCTGAAGACACATGTGGAGCCATCTCCTACCAATTGACATTACACTTAGCTTTTATCAAACTGAGCTCTAAAGGCGGTTTGTATCACCCAACATCATCTAGGAGACTGTACTCTCTTAGAGAAAAATTTATCCCCAAATAAAATACATATTCAAATTGTTAATAGGGTCTTAATAAATGAAACGGAATATTCTGAAGTAGGAGCAATGTAACTATTTGGTAGTATATATAATCATCAAATAAGAATGTTTTTCTAAGTCAGAAAAGAGGTAAAAGGAAAAAAAATAGGTATGATTATATTGAGGTTTGTTTCGTACACTTCTTCCTGAGTGGGTGTGTGGAGCATATGAATGCAAAAGGTAATGCAACAGTATTGATTCTCTGCCCCGTTTTGGTGCAGGGAAAAAAGAAAGATGAGTCATCTGGTCACTTTTCAGTAGCAAATTCCCAGGTCACTTTGCTCCCAGCAGAAAAATATTTGGATACAAGGCCTATAGAAATGGATTAAGACAGAAATTGATAACATTTAACTTATTGACTCATTCTTTCAAGTTATTGTTTTTTTAACCCATCTTCAAAACTTTATTTTTTAAAAAATAGACTTTATTTTTAGAGAAGTTTTTGGTTGACAGAAAAATGAAAAGTTAGGCATAGACATTTTCCATATAATTTTTGCCCCACGAGTGCACAACCTCTCCCATTATCAACTTCCACCACCAGAGTATTCCATTAGTTACAGCTGGCGAACCTACATTAACGCATCACTGAAAGAAAAGTGCAATTGTTTCTTTCTTCCCTCACAAATCAGGGTTTTGTGCAGTGTTCCTGACATATTCTTCTTCTCCCTGATCTTTCTATTTAAAGCGTCAGTTATTTTTTCTTAGTTTTCTTATGTTTTTGCTTATTCTTCTATTTTGCAAGAAGTTCCAGCACCACATATTTTGCTGATATTGTTTGTTATATTCTTCTTAATATAATTTGCATTGTGATGTCAGTGACTAGATTTCTTCTCAGTGGACAAGTAGCGTGGATATTTCTGGTTTAAAATTATTTTACCATGATTTCTTCCCCTTGTGAAAGAAGCAGAATGCATTCTGTCAACAATTAATACTCTAAAAGTGATATACTCTCTATGCTTACTATACATGTATGTGTAAACACTCCCTCAATGTTACTGCATAATACTGCATCATATAATACAATCATTGTACATGTGTCTGTGATCAGAGTTAAAAGATGAGTAGTGGAATTATTTTTGGTCATATTTATATTTTTTCTATGAAACTTATGTTCTGGGGGGGGGGCTTTTATATAATTAAAGAAAAGAAGTACCAATTCAGAATCACTGCCTGACCCTGACTGAAATAACTGACACAAATATAAACGCATTAATGCTGTCCTAAGACAGTTAAGCACATTAGAGTGTTCAGAAATAAAGATAAAATGAATATTTTAGGAAAGAGAGGAAAAAGCATCAAAAGTTTATCACTGGTTATAGTCATCTGTCTATGGTCAAACATCGATAGTAGCTTTGAAAAATTCATGTCATATTAGCTTTGCAGTAATATTTATTTTCTACCCTATAAATGATATATGTCAAAAATATTTTTTAGAAATAAGTAAGCAATAATTCACCTAATCTAATAAATTCTTTGTAAAATACTCATATGTCCTTGCTACTAGTCAGCTCATACATATGCAGACATCAACTGGCCTTTCCCTTCTATTTTAGATCTATGTTACATTTTGCACTAAATTGCATTTCATGTTCCTTAGAAGTCAAACTCCAGCTTGAAATTTCTGCAGGTAACTGAAAAGCTTATATTCTCATAATTGTCTCTGATTATGTGCTCCTGCCACCTCCTAGCCACACTATGATCTCTGCCTCCGTGACTCAAACATTGTGTTCAGCCTTCTGATTGAACCCATTTCCCTCCTTCTTTCTCCCTCCCTCCCTCCCTTCCTCCTTTTACCCCTCACTCATCCCCACCTATTCGGATTCTTGTACATATTTGTTGAAAATTATCAATTTCTCTCTATCGTTTCAGTTACATCACAGGTGTATCTTCCAATTATACATATATTCTGATTTGTCAATTAGTTTCTTCTTTTATTAATACAGTGTTTTGAAATGTGTCTCAATTTCAAAATGTAGGAAATTTTGGGCTCCCTCCCTCCCTCCCTCCTTCCTTCCTTCCTTCCTTTCTCTCTCTTCCTCTCTTTCTCTCCTTCTCTCTTTCTTTCTTTCAACCGAGTCTCACTCTGTCGCCAAGGCTGTAGTGCCTTGCTGCAATCGCAGTTCCCTGCAACCTCTACCATCTGGGTTCAAATTATTCTCGTGTCTCAGCCTCCTGAGTAGCTGGATTACAGGTGCCTTCCACCACACCTGGATAATTTTCTTTTGTCTTTTCTTGTATTTCTAGTAGAGAGGGGGTTTCACCATGTTGGCCAGGCTGGGCTGGTCTCAAACTCCTGACCTCAAGTGATTCTCTTTTTGCTCTTTCTTTCTATACAAATTTTACTGTGATCTGCTAACCTGTTTTACATGTTTACAATCCAGCCATGTGTTGAGGTTTGCTTTCAAGATAAGTGTGTAGTTTTACACGATTCATATATAGTTGAAAACAATATGGATTCTTAGGTGATGAAGACAGTTCAGGCAGTTCTACAGCTTGAGCGCAGTGGGTGACAGGGTGAGATAATGGGAGCTAAACTGTATCTCCCCTTATGGGACAGGAGCTTTTATCCTCTATAGGTAAGACACCACTAGAAGACTTTGAGCATAGGAATGATATGATCTGACTTATATTTATGAAATAATTGCATTTATTGTTTTGGAAAGAGACTAAAGGCAGGAAAATAAGTGAAAGCACAAACACTAGCTAGGAGACATTTCCATATTGCAGGTGAGAAATGTTGTTTTATTGGACTAAGCTGATTAAACTAAGGAAATTACAAGATGTGTTTGAATTCTGAATACATATTTATGTACATTATGGATTTGCCTAAGATGTGGTTGTGCTCTGTGAAGAAAATTAAGGAGTTAAAGTTTTGTTATTGCTGGTGTTTTTTTGTACTGAAGTCAAAGTTTCTATAAATCAGTGATAGATAAAAGGGTTAGTTGAGAAAGAAGGATCAGTATTTTTCTTTAGGACATGTTAAGCTTAAGATGTCTATTAGCTAGCCAAGTTTACAATTGGAAATAAAAGTCATTATTAGAGGAAATGTCTTGGTGATTATATAAAGTTTTGAGAATACAAATAATGTTATAGGATTTTATAGGATTATGTAGGTTGTGAAAGTAGAAGAGAAAAAGCTCAATGGCCTATTATAATGAGGGGTGAGTGCATGGATGAGGAGGGTGAGAGGTTCTAGTAGCCAAATGGGTAAAGAGCTTCAATGAAGCGGGAGTAAGAACAGGTTTGCTACATAAACACCCACTAGTTATGTTTTAGCTCATCTTTACTCAGATGTCTAAGATGTGGACTGGCAAATTGAGAGCTCAAGAAATATTTATTGAATAAATAATAGAAATTCTGACAACACATAAGATAATGTTATATAGATATTATACACATATTATTTTAAAATATTTCAAATTTCTAACATAGAGCACTAAGCCATTGCATATTTCACACATATTGGAAATAAATAAATCACTCTCAGAAAACATAATTGAAAAATTTTAAAGGATAACAAAAATGTTATTTTATGTAAAAATTGCCTTCAAGTGAACAGATGATAAGAATAAAAAGAGGGAAAATCTCTAGAACTACTGTAACTTTCTCTTATCCATCAAGAATCATAACTGATGATTTTTTAAATTTGAAATAAAAGAAATGCACAGTAATGCAATAAACAGATCAGTTTTTTTTCCTCCAGATATGTGACCATATAAATTGAATAATAGCAAAGTAACACTCTTGATTAAAAAATTGCACCCTAAACTAGAAATAGGAAAAATAGAAATGTGAAATAATAGCACTCTTAGGGTGGGTGATGGCTCAGGGAGACTGGTCTCTATGAAATAGACAGGAAAGATATTGGCAATTTAAATAAAAAGACCCTTGGCTGAAATTAATTCGGAAGGAATTTAGACACTTGTTCTTGCAGGTGACAATGTAATTGTGAATGAATTTGAGACAATCAACTATTTCTGTAGAATACAACAGATGCCTCTATTCAATTATAGAGAATAAGCTTTTCTGGCAATTGCTTATAATAATCAGAAATAGTGACATCAACAGGATTCATATGCTAATTAGAATTTTTCCTTACTATCTGGTATGAATATTGGCTGGTTTTCTGTTTGACCTATGCAACTCCAGGGTATTTGCCCATTTTAGTTACAGAATCACACAAGGGAAAACGTAGACATTCTGCTTGCTTATGTAGGTGTACTAATTTTCAAGCCAGTGTGATATAGTTGAGAAAAATAATTGAAATTTGATTTGGTTGTATTCAAGAATAAAAAGCAATACAAGTAGGAAATAGGAGTTTATAATGCAAAATTATTCTCACTGGTACAAAAAAAACTGACTGAATTGTGACTACTAACTTAAAAGATTATGCATTTTGTCTATATTGCTTATGATTTGGAGATGAAAAAATATCAAATGAAGAATGGGGTTAGCTGCAAAGCTCAGCCTTACTTATCATATATTCATATTAACAATGAAGAAAATGAAATGAACCTCAATAATAGTGTTAAGCATTCAAACTGAAAACTTGTTGGAAAAATATAACTGTCAGTTATAAAAATAGTATTTAATAAGAAATATTGCTATTTTATTGTCAAATGCATAATATGCATATTTTAGTTTTTGCTAAAAAAAAATATCTAGTGCTGAGAGAGTCATCCAAGAAATTTTATGAGCATGATATGGTAATTTAAAAAAATTATCAATACATAAGAAAAATGTGGCATATCATTTACAAAGATGATAAACTCTGGGAACAACAACAAAAATGTGCGATGTATTATGGGAAGAAACATAAAACAAATAATTAGAAAAGTGATAAAATTATTTCGATCAAGTTATGAAATGCTAAATATTAAGCAACTATTTTAAACACATGGTTGTAAACCATGAAACATGAATAATAGCTCTTGTCTTATTAAGGGGTTTACAGATGCTAAAATATTTATAATTGAAAATATTTTGAGGGTGTATCCAAAGACAATAACTGCAGAGGATTATCACATTTTAAAATACTTCTTACAAAGCTGAACACAGGCAATACTTATTTGAGAGTGTAAGAAAATGACAATGACATAGATATGAATCCTAATCCTAACAAATTGCAATAGAAGATATTTTAAAAATTATGTCATCCTATATTCCTTTTATTGGGCATTCTTTAAGTTTGAGCATAAATGAAGAAGCATATATCTGCCTTAAAAATGTATAAAGTTTACTTTATTCAACAATGATACAAATATTTTCAGTTTCAGTGAAATTTCCCCACATATCGCAAATAGATTTAGAAAAGAAAAATTTGAAACCAATGGCAACCACAATGGGTCATTAAGGTTCGTGTTACTATGTCCCTCTGTCTCTCCCCAATGTGCACATGTATGTACATACGAACAATTATTTAGAGGCTGCATACTAAGTTTGTTTAGAAATTAATGATATTTTCAAATATATAAATTGTATACAAAATGTATTTTAAAAATATTTACTTTTAAATCTTGAGGAAAACCATTGCTTTCACCAAATAATATTGAAAGCAAAATGCAATGCACATAATGTCCTTGAAAGCATCAAAAGAGTTAAAATATTCTTTGACGAAAAATGAAATAGATTTTGCCCATAGAACACAGTATTGGCATTAATCAAATTGCATATTCTTTTTTTTTTTTTTATATATACCTACTCTATACCAACAAAAAATAAAATAAAAAAGTTTTTAAAAAACTGATCCATCCCCAATTAAGAGAACATTCCTCTTGCCTAAATGCCTTTGAGCTGGGTCCTTGACTTTTTCCTGCCTTCTGACTCAAACTGAAACATCAGTTCTGTTGGGATCTTAAGTTTGTCATTCTTCAGACTGGAACTACATAATCAGTGTTCCTGGTTTTCATGACTTTGGATCCAGATTGGAACTGTATAATTGGCTCTCCTGGCTCTCTAGCTTGCTGACTCACCCAGCAAATCTGAAAATTTGTCACCCTCCTTAAATGCATAAACCAATTTCTTATAATACATATCTTTCTCTATACATATACATTCCATTTGTTTGCTTTCTGTGGCATACTGTAATACATGC